>JAODAL010004408.1:0-157329 GCA_025379985.1 Phyllomedusa bahiana | reverse complement strand
TGGCACCGAAAGACAATCGTAGAAAAGATGAGCTGTGGAGACTACAGCTCATCTTTTCTATTGTAGTCTATGGGCTGCCTGAACAGTCGTATTTTCAGTGCTTTTAAAATCCTAAAAGCAGCGAAAATACGATTGTGAAGCTATGCGGTGGAGACATAGCCTAAGGGTATGTTCACATGGCGTACTTCCACGCGTACTGTACGCTCTGCAGTGCGCCATGTGTTTTGGAAGTACGCGCTGGTCAGCGTAAGCGCCACAAATAACTGACCTGTCACTTCTCTCCCCCGGCGTACAATACGATCGTATCCTACGCCCGGGGAGACGAGTTTAATTCATAGCTCTCTATGAGAGCTGTGAATTACCGTAATTGCGGGTTTCATGTCGTGCATATTGAAGCGCAAATAACCCGCAATTACATACCCTAAAAAGTTAAAATGCTGGGATCGACGCTATCTTGGATCCTGGCTGCCAGTGGCAGTTCCTGGCTGTAACTAACAGCCATTACCTGATGTGCATGGAGTGAGAGGACTTAGCAAATGAGCTAACGCCATACCCTTTTACCAACCTTATTAATTGAGTGTACTTTATACACAACCATTCAAAAGTTTGGGGTCACATAGAAATTTCCTTATTTTTGAAAGAAAAGCAGATTTTTATTTCAATGAAGCTAACATTAAATGAATCAGAAATACACTCTATACATTGTTAATGTGGTAAATGACTATTCTAGCTGCAAACATCTGGTTGTTAATGCAATATCTACACAGGTGTATAGAGGCCCATTTCCAACAACCATCACTCCAGTGTTCTAATGGTACATAGTGTTTGCTAACTGTGTAAGAAAGCTATTGGATGTTTTGAAAACCCTTGAAAACCCTTGTGCAAGTATGTTAGCACAACTGAAAACAGTTTTGCTGATTAGAGAAGCTATGAAATTGACCTTCCTTTGAGCTACAGTGCCTTGCGAAAGTATTCGGCCCCCTTGAACTTTTCAATCTTTTGCCACATTTCAGGCTTCAAACATAAAGATATGAAATTTTTATTTTTTTGTGAAGAATCAACAACAAATGGGACACAATTGTGAAGTGGAACGAAATGTATTGGATATTATACATTTTTGTAAAAAATAAAAAACTGAAGTGGGGCGTGCAAAATTATTCGGCCCCTTTACTTTCAGTGCAGCAAACTCACTCCAGAAGTTCAGTGAGGATCCAATGATCTGAATGATCCAATGTTGTCCTAAATGACTGATGATGATAAATATAATCCACCTGTGTGTAATCAAGTCTCCGTATAAATGCAACTGCTCTGTGATAGTCTCAGGGTTCTGTTTAAAGCGCAGAGAGCATCATGAAGACCAAGGAACACACCAAGCAAGTCCGTGATACTGTTGTGGAGAAGTTTAAAGCCAGATTTGGATATACAAAGATTTCCCAAACTTTAAAACATCCCAAGGAGCACTGTGCAAGCGATCATATTGAAATGGAAGGAGTATCAGACCACTGCAAATCAACCAAGACCCAGTCGTCCCTCTAAACTTTCATCTCAATCAAGGAGAAGACTGATCAGAGATGCAGCCAAGAGGCCCATGATTGTTCTGGATGAACTGCAGAGATCTACAGCTGAGGTGGGAGAGTCTGTCCATAGGACAACAATCTGCCGTACACTGCACAAATCTGGCCTTTATGGAAGAGTGACAAGAAGGAAGCCATTTCTCAAAGATATCCATAAAAAGTCTTGTTTAAAGCTTGCCACAAGCCGCATGGGAGACACCAAACATGTGGAAGAAGGTGCTCTGGTCCGATGAAACCAAAATCAAGCTTTTTGGCCACAATGCAAAACGAGATGTTTGGCATAAAAGCAACACAGCTCATCCCCCTGAACACACCATCTCCACTGTCAAACACGGTGGTGGCAGCATCATGGTTTGAGCTTTTCTTCAGCAGGGACAGGAAAGATGGTTAAAATTGATGGGAAGATGGAGCCAAATACAGGACCATTCTGGAAGAAAACCTGTTGCAGTCTGCAAAAGACCTGAGACTGGGACGGAGATTTATCTTCCAACAAGACAATGATTCCAAACATAAAGCAAAATCTACAATGGAAGGTTCACAAATAAACGTATCCAGCTGTTAGAATGGCCAAGTCACAGCCCAGACCTGAAACCAATCGAGAATCTGTGAAAAGAGCTGAAAACTGCTGTTCACAAATGCTCTCTATCCAACCTCACTGAGCTCTAGCTGTTTTCCAAGGAAGAATGGGCAAGAATTTCAGTCTCTCGATGTGCAAATCTGAGAGACATACCCCAAGAGACTTGCAGCTGTACTCGAAGCAAAAGGTGGTGCTACAAAGTATTAACTTAAGGGGGACGAATAAGTTTGCACGCCCCACTTTTCGTTTTTTTATTTTTTTCAAAAGTTTAAAATATCCAATAAATTTCGTTCCACTTCACAATTGTGTCCCACTTGTTGTTTTTTCTTTACAAAAAATTACAATTTTATATCTTTATGTTTGAAGCCTGAAATGTGGCAAAAGGTTGAAAAGTTCAAGGGGGCCGAATACTTTCGCAAGGCACTGTAGTTGAGAATCTTGAGCATTACATTTGTCGGTTCGATTAAACTCGCAAAATGGCCAGGAAAAGAGAACTTTCATGTGAAACTTGACAGTCTATTCTTGTTCTGAGAGATGAAGGCTATTCCATGTGAGAAATTGCCAAGAAACTGAAGATTTCTTACAACGGTGTGCACTACTTCCTTCAGAGGAGAGCACACACAGGCTCTAACCAGAGTAGAAAGAGAAGTGGGAGGCCCCGCTGCACAACTGAGCAGCAAGACAAGTACATTAGAGTCTCTAGTTTGAGAAATTGACGCCTCACAGGTCCTCAACTGGCAGCTTCATTAAATAGTACCCGCAAAACGCCAGTGTCAATGTCTACAGTGAAGAGGCGACTCCGGCATGCTTGCCTTCAGGGCAGAGTGGCAAAGAAAAAGCAATATCTGAGACTGGCAAATAGAAGGAAAAGATTAATATAGGCTAAAGAACACAGATATTGGACAGACGAAGATTAGAAAAAAGTGTTTTGGGCAGACAAATCAAAGTTTGAGGTGTCTGGATCACACAGAAGAACATTTGTGAGATTCAGAACAACTGAAAAGATGCTGGAAAGTGCCTGACGCCATCTGTCAAGCATGCTGGAGGTAATGTGATGGTCTGGGGTTGTTTTGGTGCTGGTAAAGTAGGAGATTTGTGCAAGGTAAAAGGGATTTAGAATAAGGAAGGCTATCACTCCATTTTGCAACGCCATGCCATACCCTGTGGGGGGCGCTTAATTGGAGCCAATTTCATCCTGCAACAGGACAATGACCCAAAGCACACCTCCAAATTATGCAAGAACTATTTAGGGAAGAAGCAGGCAGCTGGTATTCTATCTGTAATGGAGTTGCCAGTGTAGACAACAGATCTCAACCTCATTGAGTTGTTGTGGGAGCAGCTTGACCGTATGGTACGCAAAAAGTGCCCATCAAGCCAATCCAACTTGTGGGAGGGGCTTCTGGAAGCATGGGGTGACATTTCTCCAGATTTCCTCAGCAAATTAACAGCTAGAATGCCAAAGGTCTGCAATGCTGGAATTGCTGCAAAGGGAGCGATGAAAGCAAAGTGTGAAGTAGAAAATTATTATCTCAAATATAAACCATTATTTCCAACCTTGTCAATGTCTGGACTATATTTCTATTCATTTTGCAGCTCATTTGATAAATAAAGTACAAATTTTCAGAGAAAACACAAAATTGTCTGGGTGACCCCAAACTTTTGAATGGTAGTGTATGTCAGCAAGAGGTTGAAGAAACATTAAACTTAGAAGTGAATGAAATAAGTAAAGAGGATAAAAATGTGTTCACAATGCAGTATTCGTCATTCTGCAGCATTCTCTGTATGTTCCTGAAACAAACCTTTGGCCTCATTCACACGGCTTATTTGGGCACGGATTGGCGCCGTACTCCGCACCGGATTTGCGCTGCAGTACGGCGCCAATCGTCGGAGTCATTACGGTAATCCACTGCTCTCATAGAGAACAGTGGATTCCATCGCTCCTACCCGCTCGGCGAATCCGCCGGGCGGGGAAAAAGTGACATGTACATTATCCAGGCGCAATACGTGCCATGGATAATGGAAGTCTATGGGCCCGGGGAGCGGCGCCCCCGCCGCGCTCCGGCCCCCCCCCCATCCCGCCCCTTATTCACGGCGGATTTGTGAGCTCAATACGGCTCACAAATCCGTCGGGAATAAGCCGTGTGAACACGGCCTTAATCTAAATCTGATTCGAATTTTATGGAGGAAATAAAAAAAAGTTGATGACAATTCTCAATGCTGTAAAGCTGCTCTGTCAATTTCTCTTCAAAAAAATTGAAAGTAGCTTAATGTGAAATATTGTTTATCAGTAATAGAGTCCAAGCCTCAATGACATCTAGATATCATAAAACCCTGTGGACGATTCCATCATTTTTTTTCCTTTACTTCATCTTGCAAAACATATTCATTAAACTAATTAAAATAATTTCCTTTCATTTGTGTGTTATGTTTCATGGAGCCAGAATGTCCAGCGTTGTTTTGTGTCACATTGGTGATTTGCTTATCTTTTAAGTAACAATTTCATCATTTTTGCCAGAAGTTTTATATACCATATATACTCGAGTATAAGCCAACTCGAGTATAAGCCGAGGCACCGACTTTTGCCACAAAAAACTGGAAAAACTTATAGACTCAAGTATAAGCCTATGGTGGAAAATGCAGCGGCTACTGGTACATTTCAAAAATAAAAAATGGATACCAATAAAATGACATAGGGAGGTATAGGTAGTTTAATGTCCCCCATAGGCAAGTATAGGCAGTTTAATGTCCCCCATAGACAGGTATAGGCAGTTTAATGTCCTCCCTGGCAGGGGTTTTGGGTTTAATGTCCCCCACGGCAGCTATAGTCCCCAAGGCAGGTTAGAGGGAAATTTTAGGCGGTATAGTCCCCCTTGGAGATTATAGGCAGGTATATGTCACCATAGGGAAATTATAGGAGGTTTATGGTCCCCTAGGAGGTTTAGGCAGGTATATGTCCCCCCTGGGGTAATAGGCATTATATGGCCCCAAAAAACGGGTTTTAGGCAGGTTTTTTCCCAAAAAGGGAGGTTTTTAGGCAGTTATATAGCCCCCCTAAGCAGTAAAGGCAAGTATTGGCCCCCTAGCAGGGAAGGCAGGTATATGGCCCATAGGCAGGTATACGGCCTCATTGGCAGGGTTTTGTCCCCATTGGCAGATATAGGCAGGTATAATATCCCCCCCTAGGGAAAGGGATAGGCAGTTTAATGGTCCCCTTAGGCAGGTTATAGGCAGCTATATGTCCCCATAGGCAGGTTAGAGGAATGTATAGGCAGGTATATGTCCCCATTGGCAGATTATAGGAAGGTATATGTCACCATAGGCAAGTTATAGGCAGGTATATGGTCCCATAGGCAGGTTATAGGCAGGTATATGTCCCCATAGGCAGATAATAGTCAGGTATGTGGCACCATAGGCAGGTTATAGGCAGGTATATGTCCCAACAGGCAGGTTATAGGCAGTTATATAGCCCCATATGCAGATAATAGGCAAGTATATGGCCCCATAGGCAGGTGATAGGCAGGTATATGGCCCCATAGGCAGGTATACGGCCTCATAGGCAGGTATATGTCCCCATTGGCAGATTATAGGCAGGTATATGTCAGGCTATAGGCAGGTATATGGCAGGCTATAGGCAGGTATATGGCAGACTATAGGCAGGTATATGGCAGGCTAAAGGCAGTTGAAAAAAATAAAAATACAAACACTTACTTCACTCCCTCGCTGCTCCGACTCCCGGGCGCTCTGCTCCATCTTCGGCTCAGGCATCGTGATGTCATAAGGCCGCGCAAGAAGCGTGATGGAACACGCTGTCTGTGCCGGAAACTCCGGACAGCCGCAAGTCTGCGGCCGTCCAGAGGCCACTGCGAAGCCGGGACCGCTCGCTCTCTGCCCTGCAGTGATATTTTCACCTGTGTGCACTCCCAAAGGAGTTACATACAGGGGAAGAGATCGCCGACAGCGCCCATGCCAGGGCAGCGCCCGGACGCTGTCGGCTCACTCGGGATTCTGCTATATGCGCTTCCTGAGGAGTCGCATGTTGCAGAAGTGTCCCTGCCGGCGCACAGGCTTTAGCAGTGCCCGAGCACAGACAGTAACTCGAGTATAAGCCGAGTTCGGATTTTTCAGCACATTTTTTGTGCTGAAAAACTCGGCTTACACTCGAGTATATACGGTAGCTATTTTTGTTTATTCCATTTTCAGGTGTTGCAACTAAATCTTATTCAATATTCAAAAACACATCTGTCACTCTGTTAAACTCCACAATCTATTTGGCCCTGCTGAAGGATATCTATCACTAGAAGTCTCTGATTCTTTAAGAATAAGAAAAAAAAATGAAAAACAACACTTATCTATGAGGATGGGTTCTCGTGTCACGTTACTGAATGCATTTTTGTTGAATGTGGGTGCTTTTGTAATTACTTAAAAGGGATGTTCCAGGACCTATTCATGTTCGTTGGTCCATCGGGGTATGAGTAAGAATAGAAGCTAAATTTCATACTTACCTCCCAGTTGGTCTCCTTTACTCCCGGCTACAGGTCATCCCAGCTGAAGTACAGAACGTTTATCGTTCATGTGACCGCTCCAGACAACTGCAGGCCAGAGAGGTCATGTGCAGGTGACATTGTGGCCTGTGATTGGTTGCAGTTGTCATGTAAAAGATGAACGTTCCATGCTTCAGCCCAGGATGAACAGACCTGTAGTCGGGAGTGCAGGAGTCCGTCTGGGAGGTAAGTATGAGATTTATCTTCTATTTTTATTCATACCCTGATGGACCTATGATCATGAATAGGTTCCGAAACACCCCATTAACTTCAGTTACTTTACACCAAAGTTAATCACAAAACCACCGCATTCAACGAAAACGCATGCAGTAACATGATGAGAGAACCCAGCCTAAGTCTGCAGGATTTTATCAATGCAAGTATCTGGCAAAAAAAAAAAAAAAGAAAAAGGCATGAGTTTCCTCTGATCCTTTCTATTTGAAGATCTGTAAGTTATGTTTTTAATGGGACATTTCAAGAGGCAGAGGGAAAGGAAGGAAGGGTAATGAAAGCTAAATATATTTTGCTTAATATATTTTACTACATAAATAATGACATATAATCTGTGCCGTGTTGTTGTTCATCTAAGGTTGTATTTACTTAATTGGAAGGCCCTTTTAAAATTAGATTTTTTAAATTTCCTGATAAGCAGAACCGTATAATGTAAAGATAATGTATTTTCTTCTTTTTCATGACTATACACTGTTACTAAACCTGAAAAATTTTCACGCTGAAGGGAAATAGCAATATAATTTTGGAATGGTTAAAAAAAAAATCAGTGAAAAGTAGTCAAGTTGTCAGCCTAAACTTTTTCTTATGTGACATTCTGGCGTCCACACAATTTTTATAAATTCAACTACATTTATGTTTGTATTTTGATACAATAAAGGAAAGCAAAATTGAACATAATTACTAAAACAATGCAAAGTTACACAATCTTATTGTATAATATTTAATATCATATCCTAAATATACAGTGATACCTCTTTGACAAGACCACATAAAATAGAGAAATGGTCTTTCAGAATGATCTTTAAAGATGAGTAACAATATACAACACATTAGAAGAAAATAAGGGAGTTAAAAATCTGACACAAAAAATATAGTTTAAATTAAAAATAGTCTTCCCAAAGAAGAGGTTTTTTTTTTTTTTTTTAAAGATTTGACTGTACCTTAGATTTTAAGCCTCTTTCCTAAACTGAGTTTACCATGTATGTGATTAGGTACTTGCAAAGTTTATGTTAAAGTACTGGAAGAGGAGGTTTTACTTTAATTTATTTGCTGTTTAACATTTTAATTGAAATTCTTTTTCAATATTCCATGCCTTACCTTTATTAATGGTGATTGATATATTTTATGTTTGCAGATATTTTACTAACAACTGTATATTCATTTATATCTCAGTGACAATACATTTCTGAATTTGATTGCAAAAAAAATCACATGCACAATGCCATAATTGTTTTTTATATGTAATAAATACCCACACAGCCACAATCATTGATTTTCAAATTGGGAATAAACATATCTCCGGCATACAATAACATAACCCTGAGCTATAGAATCTGGTTGCAGGCTTATTTTATGATTTTTCTTTTTGAGCATGTGCATGTGCATTTTTTTCGCATATGGAGGCAATAATGACCATTCACATGTACATTGTATATACAGTAAAATGAAATGAGAGTATTAAATATAAGGTAATGCAAGCATTGTAAGCGTGTGCATTATGCAGTTAATCTCATTGAACAACATCCTGCAAAGATGGAGACATGTTACCTCTCTCTGATTGCTCTTCTGGATCTAAAGGATTTTACTCTCTCAGATGAACTTAAAAATTGAATTTAAAAAGCAGTCAACAAATTTTGTGGTATATTTTTTGCAATTTCTTATGTATTGGCACATTTTACTATTATGTTTGGGTGTCAATTGAAGATCCGTCATGATAACTTTAGTTTGTAATCCTTTACTTTTTCACTTGTTTACAGTTTTAATGTAATGTTTTAAGTGTTTGTAATTCTTTTGAAAGTTGAGTGCTATATACTTTTGGATCTTCTCGGTTTTTTTAAGGCTTTAATGTTGACTAAAGTGACATGTCCAACTTCTTGGCAGGTAGTTTCAATGCTCAGTCCCACTCACCATTGTAGTTTCTGCTATTGACCCAAAGCTGTTGATAAATATGTTGCAGGTAACATTTACAGGAGGCCCTGCAAGTTGAAACAATAAATAGAAGAAAAAAAAATGACAGGTTTTGTTCAGGAAGTACATTTATTGTCATCTGGCTTTCAGCCAGCGCAGTTGAAACTCACCATTGTGGTCTCTGTGACGGATCCAAAACTGTTTATAAAAATATTGCAAGTAACGTTTACTGGAGGACCTGTGGAATGCAATAAGAATGTTGCAATACATATGGAAGCAGCAAAGGAATGACTCTGATCTGTACAAGCTGGTACAGATTCGGAGGTAACCAAGAGGAAGAAAAGCATATTTCACAAGAACAAAGCAAGCAAGCGGGACTTCAAGCATCGTGGATGTGTGCATTTTAAATAAAACATAAAAATGTTGACTTTTGTTTTTGGAACACGTGGTCAACAACAGACATGAAATGACATAATGTGGAGCACGATGCTGATAATGCGTTGTAATGGGAAGGTAAATGTGAAAGCTTTAACCATCTGACAAGCGTCTAAGCTTTTAAAGTATTGCACCATTATATTCTAGTTGTTGAATTTGATCAGGGAGACTGAGAAAACAACAAGCTTTGTATAATAACACAAACAATAATGGAAGGAAGTAGAGACATTTGTAAATGTACTTAGTGCAAAAAGAAAATTGAATGATTCAGACACACGCAGTCGATGACATGCGCAGTTGGTCTGAATGTCAGTTTTTACGGTATTGCTGCTGATGGGTCTTTCTCCCTATCACAGGAAAATCTATTTAGTATATGAAAGGCTACTATAGTTAATGTAAAACGTTTTCAACAATGACAAAACTATTTTATTAATCATGCATGAAATATACAAAAATAACATAAATATAACATTGATCATTTTTAAGATTTTAAAGTATAAGTCCTCCTTTGCCACTGTTTTTTTTAATTGATCCAGACCATCTAGTAGGGAGTTATAGGGGTTGTCCAGATTAATAAATCAACAAATAAATGTGGGCCAGGGTTGGAAGCAATTGAAAGAAACTAAAACCTGTCTCACTTCACCCGACCACTGCCACTTCAGAGCTCCCTGAAGTCTGCTTCTATTCACTTACTGGTTCATGCAGGAGAGGTTTGCTCTCAATAGTAAATGAATGTGTCACGATTCACATGTTTCCCTGCTGTGACTTTCCATTTGATCCTGGTGGGTAAGTTTTGCCTTAGCTCTGACTGTTGTCCAGCAAAGAAGCAGTTCATCTCTGCTAAGGATTTGCCCAGGTGCTGGTGATCATCACTGGCTGGCTGCTTTAAAGGGAACCTGTCACCTAGGTTATGCCTTCCTTGCAGAGGACAGCACAAGCTAGTGACAGACATGCTGTTTCCAGCGCTGTGTCCCTTATTCTGTAAGATGCTGTAGTTTTAGAGCATTTAATGCTCAAATCTTATTCATGAGCAGAGGTTAGCCCCACACACCAAAAGCTAGCCCCTCCCACCTGAACATTATTCACATGTTTCTACCTATTCAAAGTAATAGGTTAATCAGTTGTGAGGTGGGCGGGGCTAGCCTCAATTGGGCGGAGTATGAAAAAAACTGACTCTTTTAATTACTTTTTTCTGGCTGAAAACTGCAGATTTGAGCACTAAATACTCTAAAACTCCAGCATCTTACAGAATAAGGGACACACTGCTGGAAGCAGCAGGTCTGTCACTGGCTTGTGCTGCCCTCAACAAGGGGGGCAAAATCTATGCGACAGGTTCCCTTTAAAAAGCAGCTTCTCCCAGCAGTCTGGGCCAAAGCATTGCTATGTGTGTATGGCCTGTTCAATTTTCTCTAGCTTTTCTGTGAACCTGTAATCTTGTTCCTGTTTCTGTGCCCATGAGACACTACTTCTGTGTCTGTCCCTGTCTGGACATGTACCCAAAGCCTGCATTACCTGACAATTTCCCTGGCCGCGTATGGACTGGTGCTTCTCCTTCCATGGCCCCAAGGAACCACATTCCCCTGTACATAGGCGTTTAATGGGACTGTTGCTTACCATTGTTTATTATGCTGTTACCGTCTAAACTTGGTTTGCAAATAAAGCCCATTGATAAAATGTCACATTATGGAGTGCCACACCCACATTGTGTTGGGACGAGAACCCAGAGGTCAAGAGGTTGGGTCCCTAGAGAGCTCTAGAGCTGCAGCAGTGTGGGACTGGAAGGTTACTATGAGTTTAATTTCAATTTTTTCTCACCCTGACTGTGGATGCCTACTTCTGTGACACTCCTTACAGCTTCCTTCCCTCCAGCCATAGCTGATCTGTCAGCAGGCTCAGTCCTCCATAGCTTCTCTCTACAGCATGCACCCATTGTCCTCTTTGATTTAAAGGGACAGTGTACACCACCAATTTACTTTCCCTCCAATTAAAATTCTTTAGTGGCTATTTAAAGGAACATCTCCTCTACTTCTATGCCTGATCTTTGATTGTGTTTTTCGGTGGTTACAAAGCAATTTCTGAATAGTGACTCCTTGGCTATGTGTCCACAGCTTGCTCTGACCTTCAGCTTTCTCTCTGTTCTTTTAAGAACTTTGTCTTCACTGACCCACTGCTAACCCTTTGTCTGCCCTCTTGGTACTGTGTTTGGATGGCAGTTTTTGCCATGGATGACTCTGTCTGGGATAGCAGTCTGGGATTCTCCAGCAGGGCTGTATTCACAGTTTTTGCTACCCTAGGCACTAAGCCTCAACCCTTCACCCTCATTTCAGATGAATTTACACAGGTCAATTATAGCCAAGATTTGCTCATTTGTTAGCAATCACAATTATGATTGGTAAGTGTAAATAAAAGATCAATAATAAAATGCATTTATCATTAATTACCATCTTGTAAACTAAAATGTCACAATGGATAACTGGAAATGTTGTTCATAGTGACATCTACAAAGGCATTGCTGGCCAGTGCAAAGCCTGATCCAGGTATTCAGTGGTGCAAAGTGTGTTCCCCAAGACTTGTGTTCTGTTGAGCCATACAGAACACAATATACTGTACCATTCTGTAACTACAAAAACACACCACTTTGTAGCTAAGTAACACCACTATAATATGCTGCATAAAACCTTCATACTATTGCCAAGTACTACTGTAATTCCAAATTTACAATTATACTGAAACTAGAAACAGTTATCATAGGGCATGCACTACATTATTTCATTTAACTTATACACAATTTGGAAACATTCAACTTCTAAATGGCATCTTAAGAGTATGTTCACATGGCTCATTTGGACATGGAATCTGATGGGGATTTTGTGCTGAATGTGTGTTGTATTTTATATCCATTTCTGATTGCAATCCACATCCTATGGTTTTAAAGGGACACTGCCATATTTCTGACTTCCCCTCTGTGAGCTCTGATAGCATGGCAGTAAGAAGATTGCTTAACGGTTCTTCTTCCTGGCGGGCTATTGCCTGAGAGATGTGTTATCAGCAAGACCTGATAAGTGAGAAACATCCCTCTCCAGTGCAGGAAAAGATAAACGCACTATCCTTTATTGTAATGCTCTTTGTATTTCCCTAATCTTAGTTATCCCTGTCCAGAGAACAATAGAGCAATCATTATGTCACTACCTGCTATTTGTAAGGAGACTACATAGGGATAAGCAGCAGCTTTGCCATATAGGAGTTTTGCCTCACAGCTAGAGAAGTAGAATATTTTATATGTAATTTTTAATTGCAATGGAATGCCAAAATAAAAAAACTGCAAAAAAAAAAAAAATTTCCAGGAATATTGGTTTCAACAAAAATACCTTTCCTTTCTGATGGAGAAAATGAACCACTACATTTTACATTCCATGTCTAACACCCACACCAAAAGATGCTGACTTTAGACCTGGACTTAGTCCTTCTGTGAATGATTTTCCACCACAGGAAAATTCATCATGGGAATGAGCCTGTATAATGTTATTTCCCCGGGGTATAAGGTGTTTGTGGTTTTTTAAAGGCCTCCGGGTGACAGGTTTAATTTTCTAACTGGATGCTTTCTCTACAGATTAACATAATATTTCAGGTTTCTAAAACTATGAGCAGTTTACAAGCCGCTCTGGTTTTAAAGAGAACCTGTCACATAGATGATGCCCTCCTTGCTAAGGACAGCACAAGCTAGTGTCAGACCTGCTGTTTCCATGGGGACATAATCTATGTGACAGGTCCCCTTTAAACTTGAATCGTTAACAAACCAGTAATAGCACATGGCCAGATGTGAGCACAGTGCAGTGCACAACAGCTTAGAACAGTGGTTCCCAACCTTTTTTCCGCCAGGGATCAGTTTTATGCAAGACAATTTTTCCATGGCCCAATGGTGGCGGGTTTATCGGGGGTGGGGTTATGGAGGGGGTTAGAGGTTTAAAATGACATACACAAAAAAACACATACTGTGTCATTTAGGGGTATAATATGGGTTAACCAATATTATATAACTGCAGACTGATTTCAACTCTGTGGGTCAGTATTATATTATATAATACTGACCCACAGAGCTGACAATCAGACTGCAGTTATATTGATCAGCTCTGTGGATCAAGATTATGCATGTATATAATATACATATATAATCAGCTATGTGGGCCCCATTAAGTAGGTAGTTTTATAGGTCCCCAATAGGTCTGTATATATGCCTTCCCCAATAGGTAGGAATTTAGGACCCTAGTAGGTAGTTATATAGGCTGCCTACAGATAGGTGCTTAGGTATATGGGGTCCTTGTAACTAGGTATATAGGCCCTCCTTAGGTAGGTAGATATGTAAGCACCCTGTATGTAAGTCCAAATGTCAGTAGGTAGGTATATAAGCCTTCCGTACATAGATACATATATAGGTTCCCGCGTAAATAGTTATATCCTCCCTGTAGTTAGTCACACCCCATATATATATTATTATATATATATTATATATATATATATATATATATATATATATATATATATATATATATATATATAGTCTGTAGGTAGTTATATATATGCCCCCATGGTAATGATATACTGTATATGCCCTCGATAGTAATTATAGATATATATATCTATGTTCCCTGTAGTAATGATAGATATATATGCCCCCCTGTAGTTATATATGTATATTATATTATAATATATATATATATATATATTATATATAATTTATATTTATATATTATTTATATATTATATTGTGGCAGAATGACCGTGTGCAGTTGCAGGTCTCTGCCACTAGGTGGAATTCAGCAGGGTACCTGCTGCAAACGTGCCACCGAATGTCTGGGTTCGGTGGGGGAAGGAGACTTGTTGGTGTCAGTGACAATAGGTTACTGACACAGGTAGCTAGAATGGCTGCCTTGCAGCCAGGTATGGGTCTCCTTTCCCGGGATGGTCGTAGCATTGGGTGGGAGGCCGTCCCCACATTCCAGGCCAGGTTTTGGGCCAGTCCCTCTAGGTCACCGGTGTCAACCTGCCGGCCCTCCTGCTGTTGGGAAACTACAACTCCCATCATGCATTTGTATAATCTATAACAGTGGGCAGTTGTAGTGTCCCAACCGCTGGAGGGCCTGCAGTTTGACACCCCTGCTCTAGGGCTATAAGAGGCCTCCTACTACAGGTGATCGGGGGCGTGGTCTGCGACCTGGGAGTAGGGAGCAGAGGCGCTGGAGAGAGGCTCTGGCCCCCACAGAGACTTGGAGAGAAGTCTGACCCCAGTGTAGGGAAAGTGTGTATGTGCTCGGCGATAGGCCGAGGCCATTGGTAAAGAGGGTGTTCTACGGTATGTGTATTTAGTGGCCAGACGGCCTGAGGTTTTGTTTTATTATCCTGTGCCTAAATAAAGCTGGTTAAGGCCAGAGTTAAACCGAACCCTGCTGTCAGTGTGCCAATCCGTTTTACCCAAGCGACGATCCGGGAGCTATAGAGCCCCCAGGACGGGCCAGGAGGGTGTCCAGACGAGAGGGGATCATCACAATATATATATATATATATACCCTGTAGTAATGATATCTATCTATCTATCTATATCTATCTATCTATATATATACACCCCCTGTAGCTCCTCAGGCTAATTAAAAAAAAGAAAGTTATTCACCTTTCCCCGATCCCCGGCCAAGCGTACTAGTGCTCTACTATGCTGTGCTCATTTCATACTGCAAATTACAGAAAGACATGTTTCTCTTCTTCCCTCTGTCACTGAAGTCAGCCATGTGGTCAATACATTCCCCCTCTACCTCGGAAAAACACCCAACCATCTGCCGAATCCATTGACAGGAGGAGGATTAATAAACAATAAAATCTGTTTTACTGACTCAGTGCCACCCCTTCAGGCTGTCACCCTAGGCACTGCACCACAAGTGCCTAGTGGCAAATATGGCCTGATCTCCAGCAGCAAAAGATCCCTGTACAGGGGTTGTAGGGTAAAAAGTATGGGGTTCTTTAGACTCAACTCTTCAGTGTGTTCTATGCTAAAACCTGCTTGTGATTTGAAGGTTTTCAAAAATTTTATGGAGCATGGTGAAAATTTTTTGTTTTTTTTAAAAAAACCAAATACACTTTTGAGGATTTAGCTGCACCACCCTGCCCTAGACCAATGAGAAGTTGCAACTGCTGAATATCTGACAGGGCCTCAGAAATTTAAATTTAAATTTTTTTGTACCCCAACAAGGTTAAGATAAGAACATGTTAACAAATAGAGGTGAGCTTCAAAGCACGTTCACAAATTTAAAGGGCCCTCAAAAAATTTTTTTTGTCTAGGTCAAATTTGGTTATTTGAAAAATTAAAAATTGCCCCTGGTGAAAATAATGGGGGGGGGGGGTGCAGAGGTTGATGCTAGACTTGGATTCTGAATAAAACCTTAAACCCCCTGGGCCGCAAAAAGGAAACATAGGGGTTAGAAATGGCCCCAGGTAATGGGAAAACCCTTTTAGCGGGTTTTTAACTTTGGGGGCCCCAGAACATTTTGTTTCACCCTAGCCATGTCTATATAAACCACATAGGGAAATTAGACCTAAGTTTACATTGTTTACCCCGGCAGCAGAACGTCTTGCATTTCAAAACTATGTAGCCAGTAACAAGTTGTTAATTTCTTTCCAAATTAAATCTTCCCCTTTCCCCCCAAAAAATTTTTTAAACCCCCTTAAAAAAATTTCCCAAATAAAAAAAAAAGCTTTTCCCTAAATTTAAAACCCCCCCCCAAACCAAACCCCCCCACAAAAAAAAACCCCCCCCAAAAAAAAAACCCCCTTTAAAAATATCCCCCAAAAAATTTTTTTTAAGTTTTTAGACATTTTTTACAACAAACCATATGTAATATTCATAGTGGTAAAAATATTTTTCCCCCCATAATAAAAATTAAAATAATTAAATTTAAAAATTTTTGGGGCCTTTTAAACCCTGGATTGTCATCGGGACTATGTTGTGCTATGTAAGGTAAGCACAGCATTGGGATAGGCCTGCTCTCCTACACTAGCTCAAAAGGCACTATTTTGGACATAGTGACATACTGCAGTATTGATACAGTAAGTCTGACTTGAAGCAACTGACAACTAATCAAACAGCAACCCTTCTTGTTTAATGTAAAAAAAACTTATAAACTTCAATGGCACAAACCGACCCTACAAAGATCCTTACCCTTCTATTTAAAAAGAATGTTGAGCGATTTTTTATCGACAAATTTGGGAAAATCGGCACATTTTTTTAGGGTGATGGGTTTTTTTTAGATAAGCGAAAATTTTTTAGGTTAAAATCTGTGCATCGTCAAATTAAGATCGCGCCATTTTCGGCGTTTCCCTGTCATTTTGGGGGCCAGCAAATCAGCTTACAGAATGAGCAGGGTGAGATGTTTTGTCCCGGTCAAAACGGGATGTGAAAGGGTTTTGCGATTGGCTGGAAAAACACATGCCCTCTTTTTTACATAGAACACCCCCCCCCCCCTTTCGAAGCCTAGTTTTCTCTCAGCGTCTCATAGCAGTAGGACGTGCGCTCTGTGGGGTGCCCAAAAACAGCTCACAAAATTTATTCTATTTTTCACAGAAAAAACCTTACTATTAGCTGGATCCTTACAATTTTTTTTTAGTTTAAAGAGTTTGGGAAGATTTTTTTTGTAGTTAGCTAGAAAATTTAAAGGGGGCATCTCCCCGCTGTAAAGCACGGGGGAGGGGGGGGGGGGGGGGCTGGGGGCGAACACAGAAAAGCTCTATAAAAAAATACGGGATAAATTTTCCCCAAAAGATTTATGTAGCCATTGCACTGCAATAGTTTTAAATTATTAACTTTTTTCCCTATTAAAAATTTTTCCCCGGGATTTTGGGGGCAGCCTGAACTTATATTAGGAACAATTTTTTCTAAAACCCTGCAGGCTTTTTGTTGGGTGCAAAACCCCACTTTTTTTAAATCAGTATACTTTTCAGAGAGGTTTTTCTTTTTCAATTTTCCCTTTTCCACCTTTTTGTTTTATATCCCCCTTGAAACCCGGGGCGTCGCTAGGAAATATCATTCGGGGCAAAAAGCCCCGGATGAAAAATTTTCTCCCCCGAATGATTATCTTCCCCACTCTCTTGCCGCTGCAGTGAGAAGCTTTCGCCCACCTCCAAGTTCAGCACTCTCAGGAGACAGTGAAAACACCCCCCTCCTTTTTCTGTGCCCCCCTGTTTAGCCCCCCCCCCGGAGTTTCCAGAAACCTACAGAAAGGGTTTCCCTGCCTCCTCCTCCCCCGCTCCTGCGCAGAATCGTGGGCCCCCCTTCCCTTTTGGAAACCAGAACAGCTTCTGGTTTCCCCCAAGCCCTTCCAGAGTTTCCTAAACAGCCCCGGGACCCTTCTGGGGGGCCCCCCAGTGACCCGGCATAAGGCATGTCCTGAGCAGGAGGGAGGGCTATCCCCCCAAAACCTCAATGTCAATACAAAATATACTGGACCGTGTCACAGAGGTACGTAATTATATATACACCCACAAAGGGACATTTTTACACAAATGTAATCCAGATAAATTTTGGGACATATGTATATACTTTTTCCTTTGTTTTATTTTTCAGTTATAAAATTTATATACACAATACAAAAAACTAAAAATTTTACATTTATATACACAGACACATTACTTCACACAGGGACAGTAAATACTCAAATTTTAACACCCAGATAAGTATTTATACATGATTTTACTTTTCCCCGTGTTGGGAAATACATGTGTGGGATATATATAAGGGGGTGTAGTGTTATATAAACATATATAATATATACTGTAATATACACACAGGAACATTTTTTAAAACATGTCCCAAAATTTACCTGTGGTTTTCATTTGTGTATATACTGTCCCTGTGGTAACAGCTGATTTGGTGTCCATTTATGATGAGATAAAATCTGATGGGATTAAAAATGGTCAAGCAAGTAAAAATGGAAAAAAAAAACCCCAAAAAAAAACATTATTTAAAATTTTCCCCATTACAAATGCTTGGGCAATGAAAAAATTTTAAAAAAAAAATACACAAATTTTGGGGTCACTGTGTGCTTTTAAACCCTGTGGGTAAAAAACTGATATTTACCCCCCCCATAACACTGCCCACAAAAATAAAAAAAAAAAACATTTTTTGGGTTTATCCCACTGTGCAAGAAATTGAATAAAAGCAACCAAAAAGTCCCCTGAGCCTAGAAAAGCCCCCAAAGAAAAAAAATATGGCTAATTTGAAAGGGAAAAAAAAAGGAAAAAAAAGGGTGTGTTATTTAGGAGTTAAAATCCCTCACCACATATACTGGATTTTTTTAGACAAAAAGAGGCACTTTTGTGCCCCCAAATTTGGGAAAAAAATTTAGGGGACAATGCTGTAGGCCGGGGCCCGGGAGGGTGGGGTATTTGTCGAGAAAACCAAACAGTAAGGGAGTCCCAAAACAGAGTCTCTGCCCGCTGGAAACTAGCGGCGGGTTTTTAAATTTAAAAAATTTTATGCAAAAATGGGTGTCCCGAACACTAAATGGCATAAAGGATGTATAAAACGGGCCCCACACGCTAAAACCCACCCCTTTGCATGGGAGACCCGCGACTGTTTTCCTTTCAAACGCCTTTAAAAAAGGGCCCGTTTTCCCCCAATGTTTTAAAGGGCCCTACAACGCCCCTGCCTTCACTTAAATTTGAAAACCAGCAATTTTATAGTCACCAAGGTGAATTGAAAAGGTTTTTCCCAAAAAAATTTTTTGTATTATACGAATACATAACAGATACATGTTTTTTTACTTTGGCTCATAAGCTTTGGGTTTATTGAGGCAACTTGCCTTAAAAAATTAAAAAAGCAATTTTTTTTAGTCCCCCACAGGTGAATTGAAGGTGCCCCAAAAAAACTTGTATTATACCAATACATAAAAGAAACGTTTTTTTTGCACTTTTGCCCACCCAGATTTGTTGTAGACACCTTGCACTTAAATTTGAATCCAGAATTTTATAGTCACCACGGGTTTAAAATTAAAATCCCAAAAATACTTGTTTGTACGAATCGGGGGCGTTGCAGGCCCCAAAAACCCGGGGGCTCGGGCCCTTTTGTTTTTAATTTTTAACCATAGGGCGGGGTTCACGCGGCATTTTTCACGCCCCAAAAACGGGCTTCTATCGGGGGACTGCCACTCCTCCTCCGCTACAATCCATCGGATTGTACCCGGAGAAGAGACATGGTAATTCTAGCTCTCATATAGAGCGTATTAAAGGGGAAAAACCCCACAAAACGCACCTTTTTACGTAACGACCCTTTGTTGGCTGCAGCAGCTAAAAACGTACGCAACCCGATGAATGAGGGGATAAAAAAATTATATTCAGATACAATTCATCAAGGCTTATTTACATTGTAAAGGGCAGAAAGGCGGATTAGTTTTTGTGACGCAAAAGGGCAATATTGTGGAAGTGTTTATCAATAAACACACTATAAACAGACAAACACATTCACATACACAGTACACACATAAGCAGCACACACATACACCACAATATATAATAAATTTTAAAATATCACACAGCATACCATTATATATACACACACATGCAAACCCCATATATATACACACACATGCACACACATATTTATATATATATATATATATATATATACACCATACATGCATACATATATACACATAAACAACACATATATACACATGCATACCACATAACATATATACACACACATGCTTACACAAATACACATATATAAACACACATGCAATATATACTTAAGTACAATTCATATTTATGAAGATTATGTGGTGTTGCCTTATTATACTATCTAGCACAGGTCTTCTACAGTGCGGCTACTCACTCACTTGAGGACCTCCTGGGCACTGTGGATGATGAGTGATGATGCTGGTCTGCTGTTGTCTCCAGGGCTGAGTAGTTTCATGGTCCGCGGACCGGGAGCAGTAGCACAGCAGGGGGCGGAGCTCCTCAATCTCCTGCTTCCTGATGCCAGGCTCTCGATGCCTCAGCGCGGCTTGGGTGTACACAGGCAAGTCTCTTTCTTACTGACAGTCAGGATCCAAAGTGGTGCAGGCGCCCCTCCCTCTGCTAAACACCAAGCAACTGGTGCAGTCGCTCTCCCTCTCGCCTCTGCCACTAAAATAATGGCTAGAGCTGTGTTTTTAGAGGATTCACATACAGCTCAGGAGATAGTCGGAGCTGCAGGCACTTAGGCAGTCTGCCTACAACCCGACGGGCTGAGATCGGGGCACAGGCACTATTGTTCGGGCTTTGTGCTGGCGACGCCCCTGATACGGAATACATAACAGATACGTGTTTTTTGCACTTTTGCCAGTCCCAGATTTGTTGATAGACACCTTGCACTTAAATTTGATCAGCAATTTTATAGTCACCACAGGTGAATTAAAAAAGGTGCCAAAAATTATCTTGGTATTATACAATACATAACAGATACGTGTTTTTTGACTTTGGCGCACTACAGCTTTGTTCTATTGAGGCAGCTGCAGTTAAATTGAATCAGCAATTTGTTTTGATTAGAGGGATTTGAGAATAGCTGTAATTTGCCGTCATTTTATAGAGACTTTACAAAACTATTCCATACCCTTCTCAAATTTTTATATTTCTGAACATGGAGCGAAAATTCAGGTGGTAAGAGAGCAAAGAGGGGCGATAGCACATGAGTAGCGTACGAGAGAAGGTGCTCTTCCAGTGCTGGCGACAACACGGCATGCCAGCGGATCGTCAGTTGCAGACCGTCAGTGCTGTCATCGCTAGGGTCAGGGCCACTGTGAATTCAGTAAAGAACAGCGTCGCCTATCTGTCCTTCAGTGTTTATGATCATGTATCAGCAATCTTACCTCTGCGTCCCTCCCAGTCACGGCACACCAAATGTCGTCATCAAGATCATCAGCATCCGTCCAACATGAAGCCAGCCCAAATGTGCAACTCGAGTACACCACTGTGGATAATCCATTGTCTGATGACTCTTTTATGACAAAATGCGGTTGGGGTCAGAAGCATGTTAAAGATCAGAGGATGATTTAGTCTGGCTCTGACGCCCAAAAATTATGATGCCATCAGAGGAGGATAAGGAAGCGGCTCAATCGGCAAAAATCCCGGGCGGTCGGCAACAACTTCGCAGTGCCCCTTGCATTGTAGCCCGCACAAGCTCCTGGATGCAGAATGTCAGGACGACGAAGGTCACCCGTGTTGATGATGATGATGAGACATTGCGGATCCATCGAGCCCATGTATTCAGAGTCATGATAAGGGATCAAGCCTCCGCTTCAGCCTCCACCGTCGCCGAGTACCACCATCTACACAGCGACCCATCCATCACCCCTTCTCCTTCAACCAGTTTGATGACCTGCATGCCAAACAGTGGCCAGTCTAGCAGCAGCCTTCTTGTCTTCCAGTTTGGGAGCAGAAGAAACACTTTTAAACCCAAACCCATCCAAATGCCAAAAGCCTGAATGTCGGCATTGCAGGCTTTTAGGCCTTGGAATGGTTGACCTTATCCGTTCTGGTGACACAGATGGGTTCCGCCATGTCATGGCCCTTGCCTGCCCCCAATACCAGTGCGAGCAGGCATTTCTTGCCTGAAAAGCCTTCCCTGCCCTGGACAGCACGTGTCATCTAAAATTTCAAGCGCGGTGTCTGCATCTGTGGCCGGAAAGTCCCTCTGACACCGACCATGGACCAGTAAGCACGGCCAAAGGCCGCTATTCTCTGTGACAGGCTCACTGGGTAAGCTGGGTGGATGTCTCTGGGGTTGATGGTGGCTCTCAGGCTCGGCGCACCGCTATTCAAAACGCAGGGGAGGTGAGGGTCTCTTCCCCAAGATGTCTTGGTGGCTATCACATGCCCAGAGAAACCACCCAGTGTTGAAATTATACTGCCTTGGAGACCGTCCACACACAGGTCAGGAGCTGTGGACGGCTCTAAGCAACGAGACCGAGCGCTGGCTGGGTGACAAGAACCTTGTGCCAGGCAAGGTGGTGTGCGATAACGGGCGAAATCTGCTGGCCGCCCTTAAGATCGGTAGGCTGGAGCACATCCCTTGCCTGGCACATGTCATGAACCTTGTCGTCCAGAAATTTCTAAAGAGCTACCCGGGTCTGGACTGCCTGCTGAAGAAGGCTCGAGGTCTGAGTTCGCACTTCCGCCGTTCGCACCCTGCTTCGTCCCGCCTGGCTGCGTTGCAGCGTCAGCTCGGCCTCCCCGTCAACCGTCTCATTGTTGACGTGGCAACACGCTGGAATTCCACCCTCCACATGCTCCAGCGATTGTGGCAGCAGCGCAATGCCATTACGCAGTACGAAGTGACACATGGCCTGACAAGCAGCGGTACGGACCTCGGGGTGTTGAACCACCGAGAGTGGAGGCAGGTGAAAGAGCTCTGCACCATCCTTGCCAGTTTTGAAGAAGCCACCAAAATGGTCAGTGCGGACAATGCCCTTGTCAGCATGAGCATTGTGGTGATCTTAGTTCTGGAACGATCGTTGGACACTCTGAAACAACAGGTCCGCCCGTGACGGAGGAGGAGACGGACACAGATGCGGACACGGAGCCTTTCTCTCCGTCAAATCCACAAGGCCCGACAGTTTCACAATTTCATCGGTCTTCATTAGGCAGTGGTTCGGGGTCCAGAGCTAGTGCAAGGTGGCGCATCAGCTCTCAGGGTGCATCATCTCAGGCAAGTCAGGGCTGTGTTGAAGCTGTGCCGGAGGCAGCGGAGGAGGAGGAGGGGGAGGTATTCCTAGACACCGATGTTACCGACGTCCCTGCCTTGGAAAGAGGTTGGCGCGAATTTGAGGCGGAGGAGGAAGATGAGGAAGATCAGTTTGCTAGTGCCCCTCGACCCAGAGGCTTGGGAAATCAAGGCTCCATCTCTCACATGAGTGCTTGGATGCTCCATTTCCTCCAACATGATCCTCGCATTAAGGCCATCAAAAAGAAACAACAGTTACTGGGTGGCCACCCTCCTGGATCCCCGGTACAAAACAAAAATCAGCACTTTCCTTCCACCCACCCAAATAGAGAGTAAAATGCAGGAAATGGAGACCTTGCTGATTGATCAACTGGAGACATCTGTTGCGTCTGCTTCACGTTCCCCAAATGTCACGGTGGAACAACATCAGCGACGTGACAGCAGTAGAGTGCCAAGTAGGCGTAGCGGCAGCAGCAGGCAAGGTGGCAGAAGCCTAATGGGTGACCTCGGCAATCTTTGTTTACCACCTCACCAACGCATGCAATGCAGGGCACACATCCAACACACAGAGATCAGCTTAAGATCATGGTGCACGACTATCTGCGTCTCAACACCGATGTTTTTGCATGTGTTCCGGACCCAATAGACTTCTGGGTATCCAAAATGGACGAATGGCCCGAGCTGGCTCGTCACGCATAGAGGTGTTGTCCTGCCCAGCAGCCAGCGTCATATCTGAGCGGACCTTCAGCACAGCTGGAGGAGTCATTACAGACAAACGCATCCGGCTTTCCACAGATAATGTGGATCGTTTGACTTTCATCAAGATGAATCAGGCATGGATCTCTGATGATGTTGTGGCCCCAATTGCCGAGGTCACCGATTAGTTGCCAGTCTACTTCACATTCCTTTTCAAACAGAAATGGTCCTCTTGAAAACTTTTTTTTAAAATGATCATTTCTTACTGCAATTTTTATTCTCTTTTCCCAACAGTTCATTTTGCTGGTTTTGCTGTGAGGAGACTGTAAAAGACAGCAAGGTTTCATGATTCCATTTACTCACTTTATCTTAAGAAGTTTTCGCATTGTCAATGGTTTTGAGGTCATGTTGCTGTGAGATACAGCAATAATCATGGTCCTTTGGAACAGAAATGTGACTTCTAAGTGGCATTTCTCCCTCACAATTTTTAATAGTGGCTGAGAAGTCATATTTATAATTTTTTGGGGTCATGTTGCTGTGAGATACAGCTATAATTATGGTTCCTTGTGGAAACTGAGAAAATGTATGGCTTCTAAGTTGTGGCATTTCTCCCTCACAATTTTTAATAGTGGCTGAGAAGTCATTTTTATAATTTTTTGGGTCATGTAGCTGTGAGATACAGCAATAATCATGGTCCTTTGTAACAGAAAATGTGGCTTTCTAAGTGGCATTTCTCCCTCACAATTTTTATAGGTGGCTGTGAAGTCATTATTTATATTTTTTGGGGTCATGTCTGCTGCTGAGATCCAGCTAAATTATGGTCCTTTGGAACTGAACTAGTGGCTTGTCTAAGTGGCATTTCTCCCTCACAATTTTTAAATAGTGGCTGAGAAGTCATATTTAATTTTTTTGGGGTTCATTGTAGCTGTGAGAATCACAGCCGCAGATCTTATCATGGTCCTTTGTAACAGAAATGTGGCTTCTAGTGGCATTTCTCCCTCACAATCTTTTTACAGTGGCTGAGAAGTTCATTTTTATAATTATTTGGGTCATGTGCTTTGAAATGCTGCATTACCTACAGGTCCTAATTATAAAAAAAAATGTTGTTTCGAACAGACATTTGTTTTCACAATTGCTCAAGAGTTGGCTCAAGGGTGATGGTGCTGGTCAGGAAACAGGAATTAGGTAGGGGACACTGTTTAATGGAAATATTGCAAAATGACTCTTGTTTTCTTGCAGATCTTTACCATAGCTATCAATATCCTGTATTGAGACAAACCTATTTAATACAATGTAAAAAAGAGAAAACAAAGATTGGTTTGTGATTCCATTACCTATTTGAAAATTATGTGTTTTTATAGGAGAATCTAAAGTACTAAAAACTATGCTGTACATAATTCAGCTGTTAAAAAAATTCCTTGTGAATTGTACAAGGGAGGGGTACAGGAAAACTGACTAGATGTAGGTTATTCAGGGGACATAGGAGTTGGAGCATCGGAAGAGAACAAAGTTCAGGGTCCAATTGTCCTCCACAAGCCAATCAAGTGAGTAAAATGAGAAAAAGAATGCCAAGATAAAGGGTCTCTGGGGTGAAAAAAGAGGAGCAGTTAACACAGTTATTTCCAAGTGAAGCTTCAATTGGTCCACACTCTTCGGGGGGCAAGCGCTACCCAGTATTGACTGTGTAAGAGGAAGGCTGGGGTTCTCACACTTCCGCTTCCGCACTTCTGCTTCGCACGCAGTCTTTTCGTGGCTGAGTTCAATGTGGCATATTTAACCTGCGTGTTTAATAGATGACGGACGCCATGCTGGGCTTCACGCAACCCACTGTAAGACTCGGCCCTGGGTTCGCACTGCTAAGTGGCCAGGACAGTATAGTCTATGTCAGTGAAACTAAAATGGTTGGTTGAAAGACTCTTTTTGGCACTTTTTAAATGTGGTGGTCATGAAGGTTTGGGGTTCAATGCTGTGGCCCTGGACATGTGTATATGTCACTGTCCAGTGAAACAAAAATGGTCGTTGAAAGACTCCTTTTTCCGCACTTTCTGTTAAAATGATGGGGGTCATGCAGGTTTGGGTAATGTGTGGCCCATGACAGGTATAGTCAATGCTCCAGATGTAAACTAAAATGGTGTTGAAAGACTCCTTTTTCGGCACTTTTTAAAATGTGGGTCATGCAGGTTTGGGGCTCATGCTGTGGCCCAGGACAGGTATAGTCAATGTCCAGTGAAACTAAAATTGTGGTTGAAAGACTCCTTTTTCTGGCACTTTTTAAATGTGGGGGTCATGCAGCGTTCCAGGACAGGGATATTCAATGTCCAGTTCAAGTAACATGATGGTTCAAATCATACTGCCTTCTGGCACTTTTTAATTTGTGGGTGATGCAGGTTTAAGGGTCGGCTGTGGGTACAAGACAGGGATAGTAAATGGTCTGACTTTTTTTCTGTGACTTTTATAATAAGTGTGTTGCCTAAGATGTAGCACGTATCCATTTGACTGTTGTGGATGTTAATTTCAGCTTTTCCAGCCTTGTTTGGGTGTAATAATGAAGGTGTTGTTGCTCTCCCATAGACTTTAATGGTCATCGCGCATAATCGATGCCCTATCAAAAAAACCTTAATCGATAGCGGCCGACTATCGATCGATCTCGATAGCCAACGCAATCGCTCAACACTAATTGTGATACAGATAATTCATAAAGTTCGTTACGGCACACAACATCTCCCGCCCAAATCAATAGGTCATCGTCGATGTATCTGCCGTAACACACCACTGAATCCGAAAATGGATTATCTGTGGTGAAGACAAACATTTGTTCCCACCAAGACATGACTAAATTGGCTAATGAGGGTGAATATTTGGCACCCATCGAGACACCCTTAAGTTGTAACTACATATCTGCACTGAAGGAAAAAAAAAAGTTATGTGTCATGACAAATCGTGTTACAGACAATATGAATTGAATTAAATCTTCCAAATAATTACAGTGATGTCTTGGATAAAAATCTAATGCTAAAAGAGCTATGTGATGTAGGATACTGGTATATAATGACACTATATCACAACTCAACCATGCCCAGTTTTTTTTGCCAAATTTTGCCTTTCAAATGGATTAAAACATCACTAGTGTATTTGAGATAACCCAGAATGCACTGTACAAGGGGTTCTAATAAGCAGTCTAACCATTGGCACAGTCGTTCAGAGAAAGAACCAATCCCTGAAACGATGGGCCGCATGGGTGGTGGGTGTACATTATTATGGACTTTAGGTAATCCATATAGGATAGGAATGATGGGTTCATCGACCAATATATAATCTACCTGTTTTTTGGTGAGAAAGTATAGCCTTCCAAAACCAATGTATGAATTTCTTTTTGGTATATAACAGTAGGATCAGAAGTTAATCTAGAATAGGTGTTATTGTTACTTAGCAGTTTCAACATAGAACAATTATAATTATTTTTATTCATGAATACTACTGTTCACCCTTTATCTGCAATTTTTATTATTATAGCATGATTATTTTTCAACATTTGTAATGCTACATTTTGTTTGGAAGATAGATTTGAATAATATGGTTTGGGGGGGGGAGGGACAGTGTCGTGAAGTAATTTCAAGTCACGTTCAATAAGAATCTGAAATTTGTCCATAGAAAGAGTCCTAGACTGTAATGGGTAGAAGTCTCAATTTGAAGTTCTGAAATGTTCTGCACAATTTATTGGAGCTATCAAAGAAGATTCATCAATAACCTTTGTATCTGCCAGTTCTTCCAGGCATAATTGTTCTTGAAAATTATCATCACAATAAAGGTTAGGACATATGGATGTTTGAGGAAGTGCTTCTATTTCTTCAGCATCCTTATGAAAGTGACGGCGTACAGTCAAGTCCCTGATTAATAAATTCATGTCCTTAAGTGTGAAGAAAAGATCGAAATTTTCTTCCAATGCAAAGTTTACACCTAAAGACAAAAGTTGAATGCGAGTCTGATCCAGTTCCATATCTGAAAGGTTTAGTTCCTCTAATGAGAGGTTGGATGATTCAGAATGTTGCTGTGTCTCGTTTTCATCCTTTGATTTGCTTTTGTATTTTCTGCCCCCACATCGGCCCCGCTTTTTAGGTTTTTTGAAGTTGTGGCATTCCTGTTAGTCTTTATAAATATAAAGATTATAAAAATATTAAGTGCCAAAACTGACATTTCTGCGAGATTTATTAGATTTGCGCCACACATTCTTCTTTTGTTTAAGGATAGATTTAGGGGTATTACGTTCAAACATCCGTCATTCCCATTCATATACCTGATCATGGCTGTAATCAAACATATCTCTTTGAAACTTCATTTGCTTGGTTTCCATGACAGCCTCCTCCATCTTGGAGACATTATCTTGTATACAATACAAATCCATTTGAAAGGAAGATATAACTTTAATAATCTGAATTTCAATATCCATTTGATTAATGTCCATAGATATTTCTTCCAATTTCTTTTCTTCATGTGTGGTAATAAGTTCCATTAATTGTAAAGAACATTTTGAAAGAATTTGATTCCATTTGGTGAGAAACTCAGGAGAGTAGACTGTGGTAGGACTCTTTTTAAAGTGGTTAAGTCCCACCAAACTCGCATCTCCTGTGTCTTTTTCCATATATTTAAGTTTGTTGGTAATTCTAGATAATTCTGGCTAGTGTCCTGGGTATTTTGGAAGACCTTTGCAGCTCTTTCATATCTTAATTGTTTATATGTCATATTGTTGGACACTTGAAAAGCCAAAAAAGCACAAAAAATTCAAATAGGAATATTTATCCCGTTAAATGAAGCCACCACTGCTAAAAAGAAATCCAAAGCAATAAACAATTCATATTGTCTGTAACATGATTTCTCATGACACATACCTTTTTTCCTTCAATGGGGATATTACCTACCCCTACCCTTGAGACCTGCTCTTCCCCCTTAACTTGCTTCCCCACGGTCACTCATGACAAGCTCTCCTCTTTACTGTCCAAATCCAACCTCACTACCTGTAGTCTTGACCCACTGCCATTCCACCTCATCCCAGACCTCAGTGCTTCTATCATCCCAGCCCTCACCCATCTCTTCAACCTATCAATAACCTCTGGCATCTTCCCTTCCGCCTTTAAACATGCTACTATCACTCCAATCCTAAAAAAACAACCCTTGACCCCTCTTCTCTGTCCAACTATCGCCCCATCTCACTGCTCCCTTTTGCTTCCAAACTCCTCGAGCAGTATGTCTATCTTCAGCTGTCCTCCCACCTCTCTCAACTCTCTTCTTGACCCTCTAAAATCTGGTTTTCGACCCCACCACTCTACCGAAACCGCCCTAACCAAAGTCACTAATGACCTAGTAACTGCTAAAGCCTCATGCCACTACTCTGTGCTCCTCCTCTTAGACCTGTCCTCTGCCTTTGACACTGTCGACCATTCCCTCCTGCTACAAATCCTCTCCTCCCTCGGCATCACAGACTTGGCTCTTTCCTGGATCTCCTCGTACCTCACTGATCGGACTTTCAGCGTCTCTCATTCTCGCTCCACCTCCTCCACCCGGCCTCTCTCTGTCGGTGTCCCCCAAGGGTCAGTCCTGGGCCCACTACTCTTCTCTATCTACACCCTTGGCCTCGGTCAGCTTATAGCCTCACATGGCTTTCATTACCACCTGTATGCTGACGATACCCAACTCTACATCTCCGGCCCAGATGTCACTTCTCTACTCTCCCGGATCCCTGACTGTCTGTCGTCCATTTCCTCCTTCTCATCACGTCTCCTAAAACTAAATGTGGAGAAAACAGAACTCATCATCTTTCCACCATCCAACTCTACCCCTGCCCCTGATCTCTCTATCACAGTCAACGGCTCTACACTCTCACCGGTCCCGCAAGTCCGCTGCCTTGGGGTAATCCTAGACTCCGCTCTATCTTTCAAACCACACATCCAAACCCTCACCTCAACCTGCCGCCTCCACCTGAAAAACATCTCTCGCATCCGCTCATTCCTCAACTATGACACTACAAAAATGCTGGTCCATGCCCTTGTCATCTCCCGCCTAGACTACTGCAACATCCTTCTCTGTGGCCTCCCAGCTAGCACCCTCGCTCCCCTCCAATCCATCCTTAACTCTGCTGCCCGTCTTATCCACCTCTCTCCTCGCTACTCCTCTGCCTCTCCCCTCTGCCAATCCCTTCACTGGCTTCCCATTGCCCAGCGAATTAATTTCAAGCTACTAACCATGACCTACAAGGCTCTCCACGACCTCTCCCCTCCATACATCTCTGCCCTAATTTCCAAATATCTCCCCTCACGCACTCTCCGCTCCTCACAGGACCTTCTCCTCTGCTCTCCCCCTTATCACTCCTCACACAACCGTCTCCAAGACTTCTCCCGTGCTTCACCCACACTCTGGAACTCACTGCCCCAACACATCAGACTCTCCTCCACTTTCACCAGCTTCAAAAGCAACCTGAAAACCCATTTCTTCAGGCTTGCCTTTAACCTTCACTAAACTTGTCACTACTACCTCCACAGACATGTCCGCCCCTCACCTCCTGTCTCTTTCCCCCTCGTTGTAGATTGTAAGCCCTCGCGGGTAGGGTCCTCTCTCCCTTTGTCGTGTTAATTGTCATTGATCACTTATAATTGTACTCGTTTGACTTATGTATCGTATGTAACCCCCTCGAATGTACAGCGCCCTGGAATCAATGGTGCTTTAAAATAAATAATAATAATAATATGTATTTACAACTTAAGGGTGTATCGATGGGTGCCAAATATTCACTCTCATTAGCTAATTTGGTCATGTCTTGGTGTGAACGAATGTTTGTCTTCACCACAGATAATCCATTTTTGGATTCAGTGGTGTGGTACAGCAGATACATTGACTACCTCCTCTTGATTTGGGGAGTAGAGGTTTCTGCCATACTGAACTTTATGAATTATCTTAAATCACAATCTACTTAATCTTAGATTTACCTTTCAAATGGACATTTCTTGTTCTTGTAGGGATACACAATGAAGAAATAGTCTTCCATACTTTTTGCAAACCTTCAGCAGGTAATACAATTCTACACTATAATAGCATCCCCGACATACACATAAATTGATTCCAGTGGGGGAAATGACACGTGCCAAACGGAATTGCAATAAGCACAAATTTTATCAAAGAGGATAAAGAGATCTATCTTAGACTCAAAGCTAGGGGTTACCCCAATTGGTCCTTTGAGTGGACTTCCAACATTGTGTCCAGGAGGTCTAGTTGAAAAAACGCAAAATAAAAATAATTCAGTCAGAAAAGCCTTCTTGATACTCAAATACAGTCAGCAATTCAATCAGATTCGAGACATTGTTTTAAAACACTTACCCTTGTTGAGAGACGATGATACATTAAATGAGCTTCTTTTGGAAGGATATAGTATTGTATCTAAAAAGTCCAAAACGTTAGGCAACATTTTATCCCCTAACTCATTAATTTCACAAGCTTCACGTCCCACTTGGTTACATTAAAAAAAGGTTTTTTTTAGATGTGACTCACATCAGTGTAGAGTATGTAAATATGCCTTTCCTTGTCTAACATTCCAGGTCTCTCACAACAATAAGGTTTTCCATATTCAACAATATATTAATTGTAATTCTTCGCATGTAGTCTATATAGCCAAATGCATTATGTGTAACCTCTAGTATGTAGGCTGCACAATAAGAAAAATAAAAACCAGGATCCTGGAACAGCTAAATGACATTACTAATATCTCCACACACATAAAGTCCAACGTGGCTTAAAACTTTATTGACCATCATAATTCTAACACAAGCTCCTTACAAATCTTTTGCATAGACAGAGTACGTAAATCTGATAAGTTTATGTTCCAAATTTCCCCCACGTACAAACTGTTCTCATTCCAGCCCTCACCCATCTCTTCAATCTATCATTAACCTCTGGCATCTTCCCTTCCTCCTTTAAACATGCTACCATCACCCCCATCCTTAAGAAACCATCTCTCGACCCCTCCTCACTGTCCAACTATCGCCCCATTCGCCTCTAAACTCCTTGAGCAACACGTCCATCTTCAGCTGTCCTCCCATCTCTCCACCAACTCTGTCCTTGACCCACTGCAATCTGGTTTCCGACCCCACCACTCTACTGAAACCGCCCTAACCAAAGTCACCAACGACCTAGTCACTGCCAAAGCCTCACGCCACTACTCTGTGCTTCTCCTCCTAGACCTGTCCTCTGCCTTTGACACTGTCGACCATTCCCTCCTCCTACACATCCTCTCATCCCTCGGCATCATGGACCTGGCCCTTTCCTGGATCTCCTCCTACCTCACCGATAGAACATTCAGCGTCTAACACTCTCGCACCACCTCCTCCTCCTCTCTCCCGCTGTCTGTTGGTGTCCCCCAGGGGTCAGTCCTGGGCCCACTACTCTTCTCTATCTATACCCTCAGCCTGGGTCAGCTCATAGCATCAAACGGCTTTCAATACAACATGTATGCTGATGACACCCAACTCTATCTCCGGCCCAGATGTCACCTCTCTTCTCTCCCGGATCCCTGACTGTCTTTCATCCATATCCTCCTCCTTCTCCTCCTAAAACTAAATGTGGAGAAAACTGAATGTATTATCTTCCCACCATCCCACTCTATCCCTCCACCTGATCTCTCTATCACTGTCAATGGCCACACTCTCTCACCAGTTCCACAAGTCCGCTGCCTTGGGATAACCTTTGACTCCAATCTGTCCTTCAAATCCCAAATCTAAACCCTCTCCTCTGCCTGTCACCTCCACCTAAAAAATATCTCCCGAATCCGCTCATTTCTTAACTCTGAAAGCACAAAAATGCTGGTCCATGCCCTCGTCATGTCCCGCCTAGACTACTGCAACATTCTTCTCTGTGGCCTCCCATCTAGCATCCTCGCTCCGCTCCAATCCATCCTTAACTCTGCTGCCTGTCTGATTCACCTCTCTCCTCGATACTCCTCTGCCTCTCCCCTCTGCCAATCCCTTCACTGGCTTCCCATTGCCCAGCGAATCCAGTTCAAGCTAGCAATCTTGACCTACAAGGCTCTCTATAACCTCTCCCCTCCATACCACTCTGCCTCAATCTCCAGATATCTTCCCTCACGCAACCTCCTCTCCTCACAGGACCTTCTCCTCTGCTCTCCTCTTATCACCTTCTCACATAACAGTCTCCAAGACTTCTCTCGTGCTTCCCCCACTTTATGGAACTCACTGCCCCAACACAGACTCTCCCCCTCTCTGGCTAGCCTCAAACGTAACCTAAAAACCTACCTCTTCAGGATTGCCTATAACCAACAATAACCGTGTTGCACTGCTCCACCCCACAAACATGTCTGCCCCTCACTTCTGTCTTTTCCCTCCTTCCCTGTAGATTGTAAGCCCTCACGGGCAGGGACCTCTCTCCCTCTGTACCAGTTGTTAGTCACTTATTGTCACTTTCTAATTGTTTGACCAATTTTATTTATGTACCCGCCTGAAATGTACAGCGCCCTGGAATCAAGGGCGCTCTAAAATAAATGATAATAATAATAATAATAAACTTCATGATAGAGAAACATTATGGATAATAATGCTCAATACCACCTTTCCTAATGGTTTGAACTTTAAAAGAGAAACTATGTTCCATTATTAGTGTATTATCTCAGTGCTGGGCCTCTATTTTCCTTTACTCACAAGTATTGCATCTTCATTTATACCCAGTGTTCTCACGGTTTGTTGTAACTTGTCCTTGTCTGCTTTTATGGCACTTTGTGGGCATGACTATGGCGCACACGCGGTTTCTCAATACATTTATTCTTATTATCCTATGCAAACTAGGAAGTTTGTCTGTTTCTCTGTACATTATTAATTTTCCTAAGTTCTTATACGCATAAAAAAGATCTATTGCTATCATTGCTTTTTGGTAGAAGAGTCATTGCGCATGTCTCTGAGTATGCCCGTTCCAGTACTCGGTCATTTTCATGCAATGCCCATACTCCAACTTTCGTAGTCTGACACAGTATTGATTTCAAGCCTGGAGGCACTTCTTGTGCCCCTGTATGTAGTCCGTGTACGTCCGATGTTCTCTTGCATCATGCTGCACAGGTGAGTGAATGATTTGAATTATTATCTTATTTAACCTGGGGAATGTATGTGTTACTTTGCTATGATAAAGGGCACGTAGTGCCAGAAACGTGTCAGTGAGTCTGTGTCTCGGCACATATTTCTTGCTGCCATTCCTCTCTATTTTATGCACTTATATATACTAATAAAGGAGTGATTTTATCCTCAACTTTTTTCACCCTATATCCCCGGCCCGGTACATATTTTGTTCGTGTTGTTGATGATTCATTTAGTGCCTGCAGTAACACTAGCTAAAGATTGCACTCTGCCTAAAATAATATCACTGCCCCCCCAGACATATTTTGCCATCCAAAGTGGCATCTTCAGGGGTTAATGGGGCTTATTGCTTATAGTGTGGTGTTCCCTCAAAAAGTTCTAGACACCAGCTATATAAAGAACTACAACATGGTCCTACTCAACTTCATTCTCAGGATCCCTGCAGATCCCCAGGGTCAGAACCCCAACTAATCTGAATCACGATATAATTCTGTCACTTCTGGCCTTCAATCAATGACTTCTTACAATTGGTGCAAATATATGGTTTGGCCATTATGAGGCCAAAATTCAGACCTGCGTTCTCTACCGGTAACAGTGCTGTTTTACCAATAAAAACATGTAGACAAGCATGCAACCTCAAACCACATGGATGAAACCGTATTTCAGGTAAGCCGTCACCCACATTGCCGTCCCACTTTGGCTGAACTGTGGTTACTACTTGTGCGAGTTCCAGGGGTGGGGCCCACACCTAACTTGGGAACCCTGAAAGTCGGTAAAGCTTGCGCATGCCTCTCTATTGTTTTGTATGGGGGTGCCGATTACAGCAAAGTAATGTGTTCGGCTGTACTCGGAATTCCTATAGAATAGATTGGAGAGTTGTATGCAAGCACGACCAACTCTTTATTCTGAGTCCATGGACAAGGACATCACATTTCTTGTAGCAAGGGGTTAAAAGTATAGGTGTAACTTTTGCCTAAGAGTGTTTTGTAAAAGGTAGATGTGGTGTCCAGTGTAAAAAGAATGTTTAATTCACATGCAAAACGAGAAGGACAAAGGTCCACCTCACTCACGACTGGGGAATCAAGTATTTATGAACATTGATGTATCAGATGTATAGGCAGTGTTCTCACTGGCCCGCGGAGGGAGAGACGTCTTTTTAAAACTCACCTGTACAAGTTCTGTTGTCTGCAAGAAGACGGTATCCACTCTGGCAAAAACAATGATATGTCCCAGGTTTGTTGATACAATAGTGGGAACATCCTCCTTTTTGGTAAGCACATTCATTAATATCTGCAGAAAGTGTATGAAAAAAAGAATATACTTTTACCTGCAAACTGAAACCATGAAACTACTTTTCAATAATAAGATCATCACTTTAGAAAGAAAGAGTGGCCCAACATGGCATATAGTAAAAAGTCAATAATAAATTTCGGCTTGTGTAGTACTTTCATCTTTTATTTTTTAAGTTTTATCCCACATCACAAAAACTGTACCAAACAATAAGTAACATATACTTTATTTATAAAGTATATGTTGCTTATTGTTGTTTTTCTGCTCAAATGCATTTGTAAAGTGTGCCCTGCTATATGTGTGCCCAAGGCCTTGCTTAAATTCTTAATATCACAAGGCATTATGGGAAAGAAGCTGGGAAGCTCACTGCGGCCTCTATTGGTTGTAACAAATCCTCAATTTACTTCTGATTAACTGAATCTTTGAGAAGCAAAAAGGTATATTAGTCAAGCCAAGATCGCTCATCTACATACGCCGTTTCGGGGTTTTGCCCCTCATCAGTGTAGGCAAGAATACTGGGTTTCTGGGGGAGGGAAAGATGGCTGAGGAAGGGGAACTCCTCCTTAGGGGGAGCACCGTTAAGGTGGCGATGTAGATGAGCGATTTTGGGGTTTAAAATTTCCCCTTTTTCTTTTCAAAGATTCATGAATCAAAGTAAATTGAGGATTTGTTTAAAAAACCATTTGAGGGGGGCAGGAGCTTCCCCCCCTTTCCCATAATGCCCTTTAATATGCAGTGCTAAAGGGTTTTTTTTTCCCCCCCAGGGTTTCAAAAAATGCATGAAAAAATTCTCTGTCACTTCCTGGTTCAACTAATTTGCATAAGCTCCTTGTTTTACAGCTAAGCCCCATCTTTCAAGCTAAAGATTTGATTTCTTCCAAACTACTACAGGACTTCTTTTCTGATCCCCCAAAAAAAAACGTATAAGAGCTGACTGAGATAACAGGGTTTTTTGTCTGGTGGAGAAGGACACTGACTGACTGAGACTGTGGTGAATCACTCTCTTTTTTCATGAACAAAGCCCCATTGTTAAGGTCGTTTATGAGGGCGATATAGCCATGGAGTAATAATTCACTTGTATCTCTTAAAAACAGAGGAACAGAATGCAAATGAGGATTTGTTAAAATGCTTCAGTGATTCCCACCCATTTCCATAAGCCTTGTACTGCAACTTAATAGTGGGCTAAAAGGCAATCAAAACACTACACACCTTAACTGGTGCTCTCCATAAGGAGAGATGTTCCCCTTCTCTTAAATTCTTAATGTAATACTACATTACTGAATACGGACTTGTGTAAATATTACAACCCCTGGCAAAATTTAATTACTCTACTTAAAAGATTTCACCCAGTTTTTTCACTTCATAACAAACATAATAAAGAGCACAGATATGACACAATGTTTAATAGCTGAACATTCTGGATACATGAAACATACTGCAAACAAAATGTTTTAATGGCATATGTTCTCCTGATTAAGAGGAGAAAATAATTATGGAATCGTCAACAAAAAAGCAAAAAGACATCTGTCCACTCTTGTTTTTCCCCAGGATTTTTGTGTCAGTCTGAATTCTTTAACACCTGCCTGACAGCTGGTCATAATTTTTTGGCTCTTCATTTTTTTTCTTCCTCGCCTTCCAAAAGGCCATAGCTTTTTTATTTTTCCATGTACATAAACATTTGAGGGCTTTTGTTTGTGGGACAAGAAGTACCTTTTATTGGTGTCATTAACAGTATCATATAATGTAATGGGAATGTGAAAAAAAAACTAAGTAGGGTGAAATGTGACATTTATTTTTTGCTTGCTCCATGTTTTGTTTTTATGTCAATTCCTCTTCCATATTAGGATGTGTTTTCTGTATTCCAGTGATACCAAATATGCAGTGTTCCTGTTTATTTTTAAACCAAAACATAAGACTATTTCTTAAATTTGCGACGCAGCACCATTTTCAGTGACCAATAACTTTTTGTTCTTTCACCTATAAAGTCAAGCTTTTATTGGTACCATTTTGGGAAACATATGACTGTTTGTACCGTTTGCGTAATGACCAAAAAAAAACCACAATCTTGACATTTTAAATTTTCTTCTACGGTATTCAGCATTTGGGAAAAATGAAGTTCTATTATATTTTAATAGATCGGACTTTTACAGACACGGCGATTACGTGACCAATTATGCATAGTTTTTATATTTGTAAAATGGCAAAAGGGGAATAATTTTAACTTAATTTTTTTAAATTACTTTTTATATTTTTAAAACCTTTTTTTTCTTTTGTACATTTAGTCTCCCTATAGTAATTAACCACTAGAGGGCTTGATTGCTTGTATATCCTTCTGTATTATATAAATAATTCAAAAGGGTGTACCAAGATGGTCGTTCTATTACTTCCTACCTGGAGGGGTATGAAAAATAACCTGGCAGCTATGGAAACCTTCATTAAGCTTCCAGCTGCCATGTTAACCATTTGTCACCCCTCTATTACTTTAGCTGCAGACTAATTTGTATTTTTAGACTTGTGTAGGTATTTAAGGCCCCATTTACTTTCCCTTTTTGTACTCCACTGAGGGTATACGTTTTTTTTTGCTTTTTTTTTAAAGGATGAAAAAACGCTGACTACTAAACCTATATATATATATATATTTTTTTTTTTTTTTTAAAAAGGACAGTCGATGAGAAATGTGTACAAATGTAAAGTCTTGTTTGTTTACATTTAACGGACACTTTTTTTTTGTTTTACAGAATATACCGATACGTTAAATGAAAGGGGATTATATATACATCATTTTTTGTCTACCTGATCTGGAAAAACAGGTTATCAATTAAAATAACTTACTTTCATTGTTTTGTGTGATGTGTGTATTTTTTTAGAAAGTAGAAAAGACAGGTTACCAGCCAATTAGTGTAATGGTTCCATACTTTTTGCACGCGCACCACACACACACACACACACACACACACACACAACTACATTAAACATAATGTGGGCCTATCATGAAACCTGAAGATTAATTATACAAAAACATTGCCTTTTTAATACATTAATGCACATATTTTCCTTTGAACATAAATTTAAAATGTGGTAACATCAGCCCTGTTTCATTTCAGTTAGGTTTACATATGGACTATAGGAATACAGAAAGTTGTATTTTAAATACCAGTGCTACATGTTTTCCCCATCCATCCTTTCTTGCAGTTACAGTAGAAGTCTCCAAGCAAATCCAAGCACATAATGGAACCAGGTTCATAACATGGGTTTGCAGAACACTGATCCCTTAAATCTAACAGAGAAAGAGAGAGGGAGGAAAAAAACAGAGATTAAGCATTTAGCAATAACCGATAAAACTGAAAAAAGAAAAAAAGAAAGCAGTTGGTTGAGACTAACATACGTTACATAAAATGTAATTGCTTTAATTACAACCATCATATTTTAATAATGTTGTTTGCCATTCATGGGTGTAACTATAGCTGGAGCAGCCGCTATGAGGCCCAGAGGTGTAAATACATGTATTTTATTTCTTTTGGGGGGAAAAAAAAAAGTTGGTCGGTGTCTGCTATCTTGTGCTACTATATAAGTTATCTTTATCTATCTATCTATCTATGGCACTATTATACATACCTATATTCATTATTGCTACTTATGCTGTTCAATTTCCTGTTCTAAAGTTATGAGAGCCCATCTAATTTTGCCCTATGAATTTTAAGGTTAAGTCCACAAAGCACACAAAAACTGTCAATCGCTTGTTGCGAAAGATCTGGGCGTTCTTGTAGATCATAGACTACAGAACAGCATGCAATGTCACCCAGCTGTCTCTAGGGCAAGTAAGATATCGGGGTGTATTAAAAGAGGCATGGACTCTCGGGACAAGGATGTAATTCTACCGCTGTACAAAGCATTGGTGCGTCCTCACTTAGAATATGCTGTTCAGTTCTGGGCCCCAGTTTATAGAAGAGATGTAATGGAGCTAGAGAGAGTACAAAGACGAGCAACCAAGCTTATAAGGGGAATGGAGCATCTTAATTATTGAGGAGAGGTTAGTAGAATTGAACTTATTTAGTCTTGAGAAAAGACGGCTTCGGGGGGACATGATTAATTTATATAAATATATATATAAATGGTCCCTATAAAAAGTATGGGGAGAAATTATTTCAAGTGAAGCCCCCTCAAAAGACAAAGGGACATTCCCTTCGACTAGAGAAAAAAGGATTCAATTCCAAGGGAAGAGCGTTTTTTACGAAAGAATGTAAATCGGGGGGCGGGTTTGATCCCAGAGAGCAGCAGACGGAGTAGGAGCTCCGCTGGGACCACGGACTTTTTGAGCAACCCCCAAAGGCATATGACCCCCAAAAAGGCCAAGAAGCCCCCCAAACTGCAGGAACCCCCCGGGCGGATGCCCGCTTTTTCCAAACTATTTTCTCCGGGGGCGGGTTGCAACCCGCAAGCGAGTTCCCCCCTCATCCCCGGAGCGGGGCGCCTTTTTTGGGCGCACACGTGCAGCGCTGGCCCTTTACCCGGGCTTCTTGAAGAGGAGCACAGGCCCCAAGACCAGCGGGAGGACCGAGAGACTGGGCCGAGGCGGCAGGGGACTTGGCTGCTGCTGCCGGACTGGAGAGTGCCGGAGACCGCAGCGGCGGAGGAGGGGGCAGCGAGATGTGCTCACTGAGAGTGGGGCCCGGAGTTCGGTGGCGCAGGGGGCCCGGAGCACCCACCGGGTCGGGAGGCGCGTCTCATGGGAATATGGGCCCACACCGGAGGGGGTAAGGGCGAAGGATCGAATGATTTGGGGGAGCCCCCAGCGAAGGGGCAAAGAGGGGGTCAGGGACAGGGGGAAGGAGGCTCACACAAAGGGCCATATTCCTCCCCCAGAGCGGGACGCATCGCCGCTCCCGCCCGGATGAAAAGGGGCCTAGTATTCCCCCCTGGGGCAGCCATGTCGGGGCATTAAAAAGCGATGGGGGATCCCCTTAACTGCTACGGGCCCCAGTGTCAAATTTGTCTCCTGCTGCGAAGGCACCTCTGCTTAAAAAGGGAGGGCCCCTTGCTGGGGACTAAACCTCCCCTCCCTATTGGGGGATGGGGCATGTGGCTCTGCCCCCTGCTGCGGGCCCCCCGGGGGAAGGGGGTGCTGCTGCATGTTCTAGTCCCAGGACAAGCCAAAAAGCGAGTTCGCGGGACACCGAGGGCAGGGAAATTTTTAACGCTCTACCAACAAAAGCGACCGGGTCGCGTGTCACGGGATCTCGGAGCACTGGCGCGGGGACCTGCTTTGTACGGAGGACTTTTCACATACAAAATAGGGTGCAGATTTGGGAGACATTTCAAGCTTTTTCCGGCCCCAAGTGGCGGAGCTGAAACCCTCTGTTAAAAAGCAACATGCGAGCACTTTTCTGTAAGCACCTAGAGACTTGGGAACAGGAATAGAAGAACAATTTTGGGGGGCGGGGCCTGCCAAAATTGTCAAAAACACGGGGTTGGCCAGCCCTTACTAAGATCTCAATTCTATTTTGGGCAGGGGGAAAAGAGCACTTGATTTGGATCGTGCCCAAGAGCTTGCGTCACCGACCCAGGATGATACTAAGCCTAGGGGACGAATTTATGCGAATACACATTACGCCATAAAAAAAGAGCTAATGAGAAAAGCACGAAATTCCCCCAAATCATGTTTGAGGGCCCCCAAACTTGCTCTCTTCCAGACTTTCCCGCCGCACTCTGCGTTTTGGGGGCTGCAATAGGCCTTCTAAGGCCCGCAGGGAGACAGTTTCCCTATCGGGGGTTACCTTTTTCTTTACAGGTGAAACGGAGAGGGGCTGTCTCTTCCCACTCGCCGGCGGATCTGCCAAGTTCACCATGGCACTGAAAATTGCCACCAGTGCTCTTCCTGTTTGGGACATGCTAGCCTCCGTGACCTCGAGTACCCAGTTGGGCAGGGGCCCCAAGTAGAGAGAAGCCCCTCGGGTCTTTGAATAAACCCAGGGCTTCCCCCTCAGAAAATCAAAGATTGTGTGGGGGTGGAAAGGTGGACCCGTCTTAAAGGCGACTGGCTTTGTAAAACACGTCTCCGCGGGTGAATTATATGCCTAGAAATGGGGACTTTTTTTTTCTCTTTTTTTTTTTCCTATCGCTTAATTATTTGTTGCTATTCCATCGGGTTCTTATATGATGCATTTCTTCCTTTTAGGGGGTCATGTTTTGCAGATCCCGCTAGGGGTTCTCTTATTGAAGTATGTCAAATTGTGTTGTTAAAAAAATGTGCCCTTTAGATGTAATAACGGTTTGTTTGCCACGGGCTCTGTTCAGAAAATTGGGTTTTCGTGCATATAGATAAAACCCTTTAAGCCCGGGAACTGGCCCCTGACGCTGTTCTGTCCCTTTTGCCGCAAGGCCATTTCAGAAACCTCCCTAGTTGTGCTAGGTGGTTTGATCTACCCAATGGGTGGAGCAGTGAGACAGTGCCGCTTAATGCAGCAACAGGGCGCGATTTCTAGATTGTTTTTCCCTCCCTGGGTTTCCCCGATATGGGTGGGTTTTTGTTTTTTTTGTTAAGAAGGTTTTGTTTGAGCGTTGTGGCATATGGACCCCCCTGATGGGGGGCCCCTTCCTCTGCCCCAGGAGAAAAAGTGACTGTAAGCCCACCAAGGGTGACGATTAAAATATCCTCCTTAATTTTAAAGGGGGGTTCAATACCCCGGAAAAGCATCCAGGTTCTTATCTAGCAGGGGGCAAAAAAACCCAACCCTCTGCCTGCGGAGACTCATATTCTGGCGGGGCATTTAGACTTTTTTGGGAAAAAAATATTACCGTTAGGTGCCACAGCACAACTCCGTTAAAAGGGGACAAGGGGAGGGGCATGTTCTTTCTAAAAATTTCCCGGGTCGGCAAACTGAAGAGGGTGGGGAGGCCCTTTTTTTTTTAAGTGGAAATTGGGGCTTAACATAACCATTGTAATATTTTTTCCCCAAAATGGGGCCAGCTATTTTCTCCCCCTCTCCCCTTTGATGAGAAAGGGTTTCCCCAGGGCGGTAATTCTCTGCGGAGATTTTAATTTTAAAAAATGCAGCAAAGTCGATTCTCGCAGGGCTTCCTTTATCCCTTTAAAAAATTTAAAAAAATTACGTAGAACCCGACAATAAAATTATGTGATGTATGGGGCTCTTGAACCCAATGAAAAGGGGTTCTATTTACTCACTACATAAGACTTTTCCCTGCATAGACATATTTTTTTACAACTCCCCCTTTTCCCGGGTTTGGGGAGTAGTATTGGTAACATACTGCCTCGACCCCCCCCCGACATTGGAGTTGTCTCTCCCGAACCGCCTCGGAAAACGTTTTTGTGGAGGCTTAATGAATCGTTTTAAAAGTTCGGTCTGTGCGCAGTCTTCTCAAACAATTAAAAACTTTTTTCAAGGATCATGAAAATACCCAACCCTAGTCATAAAGTGGGAGTCGCTTAAGTGCGTGCACGTGGGGGTCTTAATTTAAAAAGGCGGACTTAAGAGGGAAGCGGCGGCGAAGCTTGCGCCCTTTTTAATAAGCTTTCCCTTTTTTGGGGGCGGCACAAAACCTCTGCTGAGACTGACCTTGTGACCTGTTGCAAGTAGGCAAGAAATTCGGTGCCCCTTTATAAAATCGGTAGGTACAAGAAATTTGTGGGGTCATATTATATGTGGGGCAAAAAGCCAAGTAGGATGTTGGCGAGGGGTTTGGGGGCAGGAGGGGGGCTTTTAAAATTCCCTTATTAAGGATGGCAGAGGGGCCCTTACCCCCAACCCCCAATTCTGAGCTGTTTTGGGGGAAACTTTTATATTAAAATTTTAAAATCCCGGGAGGGGGGGACCCATCAGCGTTTAGGAAATTTTGGAAAAGTTTGCTCCCAGGGTTTCCGTGTAGACTTCAGGAGTTGGGAATCTCCATTCTCGGAGGGGGAGCGGGTCAGGCGATTGCCACCTGCCCATGGGGAAAAGCCCCGGGCCCCGGGGTTTTCAGCTAATTTTATAAAATGTTAAAAATGAATTATCGGGGCCATGCTGGCTCTTTTAACTTTGGGTTTACAGGAAAACCTTTCTCCCGCTTTTTTACAGGCGGTAGTCACGGGGATCCCCAACCAGATAAGGGCCCTTTATTGTGCTCAAATTATAGGTCCCCCTCTCCTTGTCAACATGGACACGAAACTATAGCAAAACTCCTGGGATTAGTCTCGGGTTCTGCCTGATTCATTCACTTGGATCGGTGGGTTCGTCCCCCACCAGGGAGTAGGGATAATACCCAAAATTTTTTCTATTATTCATTATACCCCCCAGAGAAAAGTCCCTCTTTGTTTTCATTGGGGTGAAAACTTCGACAGGGGGGATGGGGCTTTCGGGGTCGCGCTTTCGGGGCCGGGGTAGGCCCCCTGATGGACAGAAAATATTTGCCTTTAGATGCCCGTCGGCTCAAATTAGGGTAAATGGTTCGCGTCTGACCCTAAAAATCCGAAATTTGGGACCCGACAAAGTTGCCCCTTTCCCCCCCTCTAGTTATACCATGGAGATCACTCAGGCATCAGGGCATCAGAGGACATTTGGGGGAACCCATCAAGGGATGCAGTACAAAGTGTGCGGCATTTTCCCATAATTACTTTTGATATCACTCGCCCCCTATTGTTCCCCCTGCATGCCCGGGAATGAAAGCTTGGGGAACTTAGAAATTTAGGTGAAAATTTTGAAGAGTAGAGCCTTTAATGTCTCCAGGATGCCCCAAAAGCAGGCAGCTGGAAATTAAAATTTTCCCCTTTTCGGGGGGAAAAAACGTTTGTTTACCCCGGGTCAGGTCCCCACCCAAAGCGATAAAATATTTGAATTAAACTTTTCCATTTGCTTAAACGGAAAGGGGAAACTCTCTAAATGGGGAGGTAAAGATTTCTCATGATAGGGGGAATTAATTTCTAAAAAAGAAATTTTTTCCCCGATTTCTTTACTTATTTTAAACTATCCCAAAATTTGATCCCGAATCCCTTTTTCCCAGATTTAATAAAAATACAAGAAAATTTTTTGGGCCCAAAAAAAACCCTCGGATTGCAAGGGGGAAATCCCGCTAGGGCAAAAAAGGGGGGGGGCGTTTGGCACTACGGATCTCAAACTGTATATGTACCGTGGGTGCTGCTAGGTATTAGATGGTTCCCCCAAAGAGAATAAAAGCTGGGGACGGGGGAGGGGGAGAGTGTAGGTACCCCTATCTTTGGTCCCTGGTTGGCACTTCTAATTAAAAAGTGCGGGTTTTTCCCGTGCCCCCGGTGTCCAAAAACATTCCCTATTGCATAGGCTTGGAGCCGGCAGTACATCTTTTTTAACCAAAGGACCCCCACCCCTTAAAGGGTAACACCCCCTAAAAATTAACATTTCCCCCGTTTGTTTGCAAAGTTCAGGGAAAAGGCCTGGCAACCTTCAGAGATTATACGCCTTCCCCCCTTTTAAAAAGTATGAAAACTAAGTTTTATTTTCAGAAAAGGTCACCCAAGTCGCTTCAGTCAGCGCTTTGGGTTTTTTTTTTTTTTTTTTCCCAATTAAACAATTTTATTGGTAAGTCAAAATTTGCGGCAATCCAAATGAAAACAGTCAAATAAAAAAGTCGCATTAAAAATTTAAAAAAAAAATCAGGTGCGCTTCACATGAAATTTAAACCAAACGTCCTGATTTAAAGGAAAAGGGAAAATGTGGATAACCCCCTATGCTTCTGGGTTTCCCCCACCCGCCCAGGTCTACTCACCCTCCGGGTTGGGTAGGTCCCCAAAAAACTGAGCAAATTATATGAGTAAAGGGGCACCCAAGGGAACCAAAGCGAGGAAACCCAAAAACTTTGAACCCAATAAAAAGCACACAAAAACAAAAAAAGAACAAAAAGAAAGAAAGTTCGAACAATCCCGGAAGGACCAACAACAAAAAGGAAAAAGAAAAAAAAAAAAACAGCAATAGAAGTCCCGGGACACCTCCCTCCTGTAGCAGACCAAGCCTGGCAATGCTTTACTTCCCCCAACTCCATTCACCCCACAAGTCTTCCTCAGAGGAAGAGGGTTTCGGGGAGCAGGGGGGAAAAGGGGGCCCAGATCCATAAAGGAGATCCAATCCCCCCAAAACGTGTAATATTTATAGGGGACATAGCGGTGAGCCTTTGAATTCCTCTAGTCGCTGCAGTACTGAACCTCCCAAAACCAACCCCTCAGCAATGGGCGTGCTGGGGGGACCCCCCCATAGTCGGGGGGATGACCAATTTGGGGGCCGCGTAGAGAACGAGATCAAGTGTTTTTAAGGGGGGCGTGGGCAGGGGGAATATAAAGGGAGGCCCAAAGCCGGGGGAATTATGGACCCGGAAACTGTCATTCCATATTTATCAAGCACCTTTTCCCAAAAAGGGCTGGGGACAGAACACCCCACCAATATGAGACTAGTTCCTTCCCAGTCCCCCCAGCGCCGCAAACACTCGGCAGGGGGGGATTATAGTGTTCAACAACGCGGGACCCGGTACCACCTTGTAAAAATTTTTTATAATTCAATTCGGGGGCCCTGGTTTAAAAAGGGGGAAAAAGTAATTAAAAACTTTTTTTGGACCATTCTTCATCAGAGAAGGTTATCTAAAGATCCCTTTCCCGCTTTTCTGAAAGGGAAAGCCATTTTTTTTGGGAGCTGTTTAGCGCCTAAGATCCCCAAAGACCCCTTCTCCGAATATTACCAAGGCACCAAAACCAAAGGGGGACAGGGGCCTGAACCTGCAATGTCTGTTTCCCCATTAGATAAAAGCTAGTGAGTTGATAATATAGAATCTGGGAAGGGGGTTTTGAAGCACGTTATCTACCTTCCTATAATTTTTCAACGCACTCGGGGCTAAAACTTATCCAGGGATGGGAAACGGCCGTTTCCCCCCATAAAGGGGCAGAGGCCTAAGGGAGTGACTTGGGACAGCGGGTTCCCGGAGTAGCGGGGTGCACGGGCCCCCGGGGAGGATTGTCTCTTTGAGGCAATGATCGCAGCCCCAAAGATTTGTTTGCACTTTTTGGGGGGATTGTAGGAAGGGGCTTGCTGGTAAAAGAGCGTGGCAACCGGGGAAAGGGGCGCTATAGGCGCTTTTATAGATCTGTTTTCAAGTTAAAAACCCCATAGCTTAGGGGATTCCCCATTAAAAGCACCCCAGAATCGGTCGCTATGGCCAAGAAATAGGCCCGAAAGTCGGAAGGGACAAACCACCCAAACCTTGGGGGGGAAAAGCGTCCTCTCTATATTGGGGGGGCGTCCCGGTCCAAACAAACCTTTGCACAAGTTTATTAACAGGACAAAGAAGACCCTGGGAAGTCAAGGAATCGCCTGGAAGAGGTAAAAAAGCCCGGGGAGGACATTCTTTTTAATAATTTATGCGTCCAGCCAGGAAAGTCCTTCCTGCCCCCACCTCTAAAGGGTCCTGCTGAACTAGCAAAAAGGTGAAAGTTTAAGTCTTTATATCAGTCAAAGGGAAAGAAGAGATCTGGACCCCTAAATCTTAAAGGACGAAACCTCCCAGGACGGGGAAAAAGGGGGGATTCAGGGAAAGTAAAGTTGGCGGTATTGGGCTAAGGCGGAGCTCTTTGACATATATCCTTTGATTACTATGTAAGCTTATTTTTCCCAAAACCCTAAGTCCGCTGGTAGAGAAGATCCCGGGGTTAGTAATACAAAAGAAAGTATCCGCGAAAGCGGAGCATTAAAAAGGGTTTTTCATCCCTGGTGCCCTAAACTTCGGGGTCATCGAAAAGGGCCGCAGCAGATGCCCCAGGCCAAGAGTTAAAAAATGGGGGGAAAGGGGGCACCCTGTCTGGTGCCATTTGCAATAGTAAAAGGGAGCCGGAGAGTCCATTAAAATTTCTTTAGTTGGGCCTGAGGAGGTTTAGAGGCCATGATCCCCCTTGAACCCAAACCCCCCAAAACCCAACGACCCCAAAACACCATTCAGGAAGGCAGGCTACCCGATAAAAAGGCCTTCTCCCACATCAAGAGACAGGAGAAGACATGGGATGTTCGAGCTGGGCATGTGGTTTAAGAGAAAAAGTCAGAGTATTATCTCTCGCCTCCGGGGGGGGGAAACAAATCCGCCTGATCGGGAGGATGAGCGAGGAACTGGGACTGATCCGGGTTGGCTATTAGTTTAGCAAAAATCTTGGCATCGAATTAATCAAAGAAATGGGGTTCAAAATTTTTGACATTGTGACGGATCCTTACCCCCCTTGGGTAAACAACAATTGGGCTCGTAAAAAACCCTGTCAAATGGGGCATAGGGGACACGCTTAAAAGTCTAAGGAGGGCTGCCCCATTCAGCCCTTAAAGGGTTTTGTAAAACAGAGTTTTTTCCACCCGGGTTTTCCCGGACTCTTCCCAGAGGGAAGTGAACGTATAGCCGCCCCCAGCTCCTCCTCCGGGGAAAGGTTCCCCCAGAAAGGCGGAAAGAGGGGGCCCCCAGACAGGCCGAGGGAGGGCAGTTTTTGCCAGAAAAGATTTGACAAGGGGGGCTGGGCAGTGGGGCAGGGGGGGTTTATGATCTGAGTGTTTGGGGAAGACTTTAAGAACCCCCGTGAGAGGGGGCTTTTTGCCCTGCCAATTTTTTAAATTTGAGGGGACAAATAGAGCGGCCCTCTTGTCTCTCAATGCCCTAGCCAACGCCCTCCCTGGCTTTTTGCTCCACGCTTAAAAAGAGCTGGAAATAATGCCTTTTCTTTTATGTCTAGCCCATCAACAGGAGAATCTAGCCGCGTTTGGTAATTGCCCGTAAGCCCCTTTTTCCAACCCCGTCAATTTTGTGCGAGGCTTCAAAGACGTCACCCTTGCCAGAAGGGATTGAAGTTTTGCCGACCCTCCCTCTTAAAGGCGCGCTCCGTTTTAAATAAGCACCCCTCTAAGAGTACATTTCAGGGCTCCCATTGGATCTAGGCGCGGTCGAGCCCCTTTTTCATTATTTGGGGAAAAAAGCACTCCACTGAATGTTGTACCCTTGTCAGGCAGAAGGGATCGGAAAAAAGGACTCATTCACCTCCAATTTAATCCCTTTTGGGGAAACCTGGGAAAGGGGCTAATCGAATGGATCGGGCATGACCCGATGGATAGCGCTGTCAATTGAGGCCGAGACTACAAATTGGAGGGGGGAATTTTGGGGGAAGATGTAATCAAGGGGGCGAATTACAATTAAGCGGAAAAAAGGGTAGAAAATGTAGTTCTAATTGTGGGTGGACAGTCTCCCGACATTACAAGCTGCATACTGTGGAGAATTTTTTTTAACTTTTTGTTGACACATGGAATGCCCCCGAGGACCCGGCGGGGAAAAAGGGCCACAGTGGGTTCAGGGCAAGGTTAAAATCTCCCCCTAATACTATCTGTCCCCGAGCAAAAATGAAAAAATTTTTATCCCAAAGCACGGGGCCCAAAAAGGCCCTTGTCCCGTTTGGGGGGGATAGATTTAGCTGCGTATAGGAACAACCCCTTTTATTTTGACTTTCACAAACAAAACCTAGATTCTCACGATATGTATCAATGATCGTGACCGGGGGGAATTTTGTGAAAGAAGAGCTACTCCCTTGACCCTTTTGGGGGGGACTGCTATTGTGGCACCAGACAGGGAAAAATATCGGTTTCTATAGGACTGTATAGGGAAAAAGAGAAATGAGTCTCCCGAAGAAAGACTATTGGGATTTTGTTTATGGAGTGGAAAAAAGGAAAACTGGGTCTTTTTTTGGGGGAATTGAAAACCCTAACATTAAAGGGGCGTTTACGATATTGGCCATAAGGTCGTAGAAGGGCAGAAAAAACAAGCACCCCCCGAATACCAGAGAGGAAAGCACCACCCCAAAGAGCCCAGGAATCCAAACAAAAAGCAGAACAAACAAAACCCCAAAGAACCATGGGGGCCCAAAAAAAGGGGGGCCAAAAACCTACAAAAGGCAGATACCTAACTGCCGGAGCCCTTCGGAAAACCAAAGGGGCCCTGAACTAAACGGGGGAAAAATCCCCCATGTGGGCAGTGAGGGGGGCGCAATAGAAAAATGGTCACCTAAAGAAAAAAAAAAGGGGGAAAGGGGGATTTGTTGTTTGTTGTGCCACTGATATTGCGGCCCCGACTCCCGGAGACCCCCCTGCTAATGAGGGTGCGAAAAGGGGGGGACCCTGGTTATGGGCATCTACATCCCCGCCCATAAGAAAGGCGTGGGGGGTGAGGGGAAACGGGGATGGAGTGGGGTTTTTAGAACTGGCGCCCCGTTTTAAAACGGGGTCCCCCGGTTTTTGGGGGGCAGGGGGTAGCAAAACCCATGCAAAAAAAAACTTAACTAAACACCCCCTTTTAGTTAGGCCCCGGAAAAAAAGGATGAGGAAGCTGAAACGGAAAAGAAACCGATGCTGAGGCCATAACCTTGGGGGAAAAAACCTAATAGTAAAAAAGGAGAGTGGGCCACTCCAGAGATAGGCCCCCGGGGGCCCAAATTTCTTACACAGAAAAAAAAAGGAAAAAGACTTTTAGAATCTCATAGTCCCGGAGAGGAAGTGGATTTCCCCGGAGGATATAAAGTCCTCCAACAGCTTGTATCAGCGGGGGTGGTTCGCCTGGGGAGAAGGGTCATCGGGTCCCCTGTCTACGTTGGGGTCTTTGCGGTTTCGCAGGGGGTCAGGGGTGCTCGAAGTCTCTGATTTCAAGGAGGGGGGCGGCTCTCCATTAAGTCAATCTCAGCATCTAGGGCCCGTCCCCGGGGGAGATGTCGGGGAGGTGAGAGACGTGAAAACTTAGGGAAGTCCCTGGAGACCGGAAAATGACATTTCATCGGGTTCGAACTTGTAGGGGGAAGGGGGAAACCCCATCGATAAGAATCTTTCTAGCTTTAAACGCAGATAAGAGGGGTTTCAGCCGCTTCATGGAAGGGTGGCCTTGAGGGGTCGGAAACAACTGCAGTTTGGTGCCTCAAATTCCAATTGGGTAGGAGAGCTTTGTGCATTATCTCTTCTTTTTAATTTTGAAGTGGTGGACCCCGCAGATGACGTGGGGGCCCCAGAGAGATCGGTACTCGTTGGTTCCACGCTTGTGGCCCTATCAAATCAATAAAAAGGGCCCATCGGCTTGCCCAGGATGTAGTTAAATATCTTCTCAAAAACAGCGGGGATTTTTTCCCCTTTTGATGCCTCCGGCAGGCCTCTGAGTTAATGTTGTTCCGCCGATTTCGGTTTCCAAAAACATCCAATTGTGCGGGAAGATGGAGTTGTTGCACATTGGTTTTATAGGTGGACGTAGAGAGGACACAAAAGGGTTTAAAGTGATTTCCCGGGCCCTTTCCAGTGGTGAACCCTTGATTGGAGATCCACTACACGGATTGGACCGGCGGGGTTCCTTTCCCAGTTGTTGCATATCGCGGGGATTAATTGCATGTCTTGTTTGGGAGGGAAAGGGATAGCAGCGCTTTGAGTTCTGGGTGCGATTCCCGGGCCCGTAGGGCCCCTGCAGGGGGCATCTGGCACGGTGTCAGGGGGTCAGGGAGCCTGAGTAACTGGGGTTGATGGACGGCTTATCTCAAGTTTTTGATGGGGTCTTTTCCCCCCTAGGAGGAAGGGGCTCGAAACCCAAAAGGCCCCTCTCTTGGGGTGGGAACCCCGGGGCAACCTCAAGGACTGCGCAGGTTCCCCGGCTGGGTCGGCGGGAGGGGGGACCCCGAAGGGGGGAAAGGGGGTGGTGTGGATTGGAGTCCCGCACCCCCCCCCCCCGGGGCCCCGCCCAACCCCTCCCAACCACCACCAGGCCCCCCCTCCCGTCCACGGGCCCCCGGTCCCGCACAGAGGGGTCAGGATTGACTGTATCATCCATAAAAATGAGGGGAGGTTTTTATCCCCAAAGGATCCCGCCATTTGGGCCGCTACTGTTCCGCCCTGCTCACCCTCTCTGGGTTTGGTTGGGTTTTCAAGGTGGGGATCTGGGTGGAGTGGCTGAGAGGTCGAGCTGGCATCCATGGGGAGTTTATAGGATCAGTCCCCCCGCGTGCACTGGGCCTGAGCGGGGGGCCCCAAAAGCTGTGAAGGCAGCCTCTAGCTGCTCCCCTATTTTGAGGGGGGGGAGATTTTTCCCCCGAGGCAGGGCTGGGCTATAGGCAAGTTCCCCCCGGGGTTCACTGCCCCTTACCGAAAAGCCTGTGGGGATTTGGAGTCCGGGGTTCCCAAAAGGGGGGCCCGGGAAGATGGTGCCTAGCACACGCGCCGCATCCTCTGAGGGTGTTTCCCTCCGTGCCGGCAGGATCGCGGGATGCAGGAGGTAGCGCCGGCCGGGCAGGGCTGCCGCCCGCCCCAGGTAAACTGACCTTGGTCCTGGAAGCAGCGTGATAATCTCCGGTGTTGCGGGAAGAAACTTGTCCCGGGAGCTGTGGCTCCGTGCGCTTGCCTTTGCGCCGGCTGGAGTCGGCGCGGGGGGTTCGGCGGGGAATGCAGGCTGGAAGCCCCCCGGCGGGGGCCCCCAGTTCCTTACACTGTGTCGGCGGGCCCGATGTGGGTTGCGGGTGCCTTGCGTGCTTCAGTTTTGCAGGAGCGAGGGAAGTGGCGGCCCTCGCGGGTCCCCTCAAAGATGGCGGGGGCCCCCTCCCCCAAGTTCTGCACGGGGAAAAAAGTTGGTATGGAGGGTCCAGGGGCGGTTTCTGCTGGATCCCCCAGCAGTGGGGTTCTTTTTTTAAACTTTGTTTTTCCCGGGCCCCCATTAGCTGTGTGGGTTTAAATTTTAAGGGGGTCCCCCCGGAACTGCAGCAATGCACGTCCTTTCTCCACATGGCAAACCACGCCCCCCCTTTGGATTTTTTTTTGTTAATAAAAAAAAGTGATCTATTAGGCCACTGACCAATTTGGAAAATCTCTGTGTGCAGCAACACCCCCCTAGTCATTTGATTCAACAATATACAGGTTGTTCTGGAGGCTGTCCTGCATACCACCCCAATTACCAAGCCCCGCTGGGAGAGGGAGTTGGGCGACACCTACAGTGCAGATGACTGGACCAAAAACCTGCGTTTAGCGCATAAAAACATCTTTTTCCTGCAGAATTCAGGAACTAATATAAGGTTCTGTAAAATGGTATGGGGGCCAACGTTCCTGCACTCTATCTATCCACAGGGCCCGTCCTTGCTGGAGATGTGGGCTAGCACCAGGCACATGTCCCACATCGGGGGGGATTCAAGGATTCGCCCTTTTGGGCCAAGGTTGGGACTTAATTTGGGAAATTTTAAAAGGCACACTTGCAAATGATCCCTCGGGTTTTCCTCTTTTCCTTCCATACCCATGCGCATTTAGGGAAGGCTGAATTTCCTACTGGACTGCGAAAAACCCTCATCCCGAGGAATGGGGGTTTACACAACCCCCACCATAGTGGAGTGGTTTAAAGAGATCTTCTGTCTTCAGAGGATGGAGGAGATCCGAGCAGGTCAGATGCAGTCTTTGGGACAAATACCAGGAGACATGGAGAGGGTGGATGCTGTTTACTGCCACCCGGGGGTCCCGGACGTTTTAGCTGAGATGTACGTGCGTGGTGTTTGGGTTTTCCTGGGTCGTACGGGCGACTAACTGAAGCAAGTCTCCGGGTACAGTAGCGATTGGGGGGGGGGTCTGACTGGGGCGAGTCCGAGGAGTCAGAGTGTGTTTTTTGTTTTCTAATGCCATCGGTTTCTTGGATTGAATGTTCTTTCTTTAAGTATATTTACGATTATCTATTTGAAGCAAAATATTCCTTATCACTTCAACAAAGGTACCAATGTAGAGTAATAGACACTAATGTATTGCTTGGGTGATTTGGCAACTCTTACTGTATAGAGACCTCACTAGCCTTATTGTGATGCTTGTTTTGTTTGTGGTGTTTTGTCCTCATGTTGTTGTTGTCACCTTCCCGATCCCTCTCCATACCCGTCCTTCTTCCCCCATGGCTAGTGTACCATATACAAAATATACTCTACAGAATCATGATGTGTACCATTTAGAGTTACTTCTTTGAAAGTTATATGCTCATGTAACTAAGTATGCTTCTGTAAAATTGCTTTGTGATTTGGATCTTGCTTGTCAATAAAGCTACGTTGAAAAAGAAAAAGAAAAAAAAAAAAGAACTGTGAATCTGTGGAATAGCCTACCTGAGGAGCTGGTCACAGCAGGAACTGTAGAGAGTTTCAAGAAAGGCTTAGATACCTACCTGAAAATAAAGAATATTAATGCGTACGTAGCCATGTAAAAAATTCTGGATCCTGGCTGGTGGAGGCTCTGGGGTCAGAGATACGGTCTCCATGGGCAGATTGGTTCATGCCCTTTTGGGTTTAAGGTAATTTAAACCCTGGGAGGCTGGGCATAATGTCCTTGTCTCTCTCCTTCACCCCCATTTTACCCACCTTGGGTTTAGCTTGATGGACCGTGGGCTACTTTCAACCGTACTAATATTTAAAAGGTTTTCGGGGTTTTATTACTTTTTAAAAACCGCTGAAAAAACCAACCCGTTTTTCATGCCCATTAAAAATTTAAAAAAAAATCGACCTGTAGTCTACACAGGTTGCTTTTTTTTGCTGCAAAAACTGTGACAAAAACAGCGGTTGTGCATTGGACAAAAAGCCGTCCGCTATCTGATGGTTTTTGTCCTATGCTATGTGTTTGTACCCTAATAAAAGCATAAAACAAGATCGATTACCCCTTTTTTTTTAATAAATTTAAGGGATCATTACTCCTCACCAAAATAGAAAAAATTAATAGCAAAAGGAGTATGGAAGATAAAACATAGCTTTGCATAAAGTCCTTAAAAGTCGCTGACAATATATAAAAATAATTAGACATCTATAAAAAGGGACTGAATACCAACTGCCTAAATTGGATAACTGCCCCAGCAAATGGGAATAAGCAAAGCAAAGAAGGACCACAGGTTTCTACATGCAAAGGCCACTTGTAGAAGAAGGTCAATAAATTACCAGTAGTCAGCAATACAATAAATACTTTCTCCAGAACGCTCTATCCCCATCTGGATGCCTAACCTTATAATACTCTGTATTCAGCTATTCCCTAAAGGGGAAATAAATAAAGATATAAAAAGTGTAGTAACAAATTTCACTGTATTTTAAAAGGAAGGGAGAATAATCTCAGAAGGTTTTATTGCATAACGATATTAAATTACATAAGTACCAACATGTATTGATCTTCCTGATGATAGTGGAAATGGATCTTCTCAGGGAACCGGTTAGAGTAAGTAAAATCTACAAAGAACAGGAAGAGCATATAGCCCAAATTAACCTTTTGTACGTGTATGGCATCACAAGAGGACATTACTTACATTACTTTTATAGAGGAGATACTGACCCCTTTTGTTGAAGCACTTCCCTTAAGCACAAGGGATACAACTGATCTCCTTAAATGTCTAATAGGCGAGTATAGACGTTAAGGCATTCTATACTTTCATTCCACACCATCTAGGAATAAAAGACGGTAGACTTCTTCCTACAAACTAGATGGTGTCACTTTAGAGCTACAGCTGTTCCTAGTCAATCTACTAACATTTATACTGACAAATTATTTTCTCTTTAACCACAGAATTTTCCACCAGCTCCAAGACCCTGTGCCCCTACATATAAAATTGGGATTCTCACGTAGGGCTAGGCATCCAGATGGGATTGCCCTTGGCAATTAACCCATGGTCAGGACCCTAGGGTTTGTTAGTATAGACAAGGAGTTCTAGGGAAAGTATTATCTATTGCCTATCTTATTGTATTGCTGACAAGACCGTTGTGAGCACCAGGCAAGTGCCGGGGCCCATTGAGGCCCTGTATTGAAGTGTCATCATCACGCCACTGCCTCTCCATGGATGCACAGCATATGCTGTGCAGCCGCGGAGCTGCTGGAGGAGCGTCCTGGCAGTGGTGGTGTGATGATGTCATGCCACCAGTACCGGGCAGAAGAGGAAGGTGCTCGGCTGGGAAGGAGGTAAGTTAAGTATTATTGTTATTTTTATTGCCGCTATACATACCTGCCTGGGGGGACATATCTATATACCTGCCTGAGGGGATATTATTATTATTATTATCATTATTATTATTAAGTATTTTAAAGCGCCATTGATTCCAGGGCGCTGTACATTCTAGGGGGTTACATTCATAACATAATATAAAATAGGTCAAAACTAATACAAAGATGAGTGAATTATGAAAATTGGCGCAACAGAGGGATAGTGGACCCTACCCGCGAGGGCTTACAATCTACAAGGAGGGGGAAGGAGACAGGAGGTGAGGGGCAGACATGTTTGTGGAGGAAGTAGTGACAGCAGGGTTAGTGTAGGTTATAGGCAAGCCTGAAGAAATGGGTTTTCAGATTGCTTTTGAAGCAGGTGAAAGTGGAGGAGAGTCTGATGTGTTGGGGCAGTGAGTTCCAGAGTGTGGGTGAAGCACGGGAGAAGTCTTGGAGACGGTTGTGTGAGGAGCTGATAAGGGGAGAGCAGAGGAGAAGGTCCTGAGAGGAGCGGAGGTTGCGAGAGGGGAGGTATCTGGAAATTAAGGCAGAGATGTATGGAGGGGAGAGGTCGGGGAGAGCCTTGTAGGTCATGCTTAGTAGCTTGAAATGAATTCACTGGGCAATGGGAAGCCAGTGAAGAGATTGGGAGAGGGGAGCGGCAGAGGAGTAGCGAGGACAGAGGTGGATAAGACAGGCAGCAGAGTTAAGGATGGATTGGAGGGAGCGAGGGTGCTAGCTGGGAGGCCACAGAGAAGGATGTTGCAGTAGTCTAGGCGGGAGATGACAGGGGCATGGACCAGCATTTTTGTAGTGTCATAGTTGAGGAATGAGCGGATGCGAGAGATGTTTTTCAGGTGAAGGGATATATATATATATATATATATATATAAAGATTATATATATAAATTATATAATATATATATATATTATATTATATATATATATCTATATATATATATATATATATATATATATATATACCTGCCTAAATAAGGGGACCTAGATATGCCTGCCTTACTGAGGGGACCTATATAGCTTCCTATCTGAGTGGAGCTATAGAGCTTCCTGTCTGATGAGTGGAGCTATAGAGCTACCTGAGGGGACTTCTATATCTATAAGTAAGGAGTTGGTGGAAAAGTGAGGATTCTAAGATATTTGTGTACAAACCTGCAGGGACGAGTGTTGGCCGGGAGAAGTCAGCATGGTGGTGTGGACAGGATGGAGAAAAAAAGGGAATGTGAATGACTCATCGAAGAAACGTCACCTGTGAGTCACTAAATGTACCTGAACTGTAATCACTTATATATGTGCAAAGTGTAATGGTCTATATTCAGTAATGGTATGGCGGTATTATTCAGTCTCTATACAGTGGTGATATGTGGTCTTGGTGTGGAGGCGTGAATCAGTCACTATGTGGTGGTGATATGTGGTTCTAGTGTGGTGGTATTATTCAGTCACTATGTGGTGGTGATATGTGGTCATGGTATGGCGGTATTTTTGAGTCACTATGTGATGGTGACATGTAGACATGGTGTCGCAGTATTTTTCAGTCACTACCCTGTTTCCCTGAAAATAAGACACCCCCGTAAATAAGACATAGTGCTTTTTGTTTTATTCAATTCAGAGTTTGGCTGCTTATGCTGATGGTTGTGATGAAATCACTACAATATAATAATACATGTTGATGTTTTGGTCAACAATAAATGTAAATTATTGTTCACAGAAAAAAAAACAACATCCCCTAAAAATAAGTCTTAGCTTGTCTTTAGGGGCAAAAATTAATATAAGACACTGTCTTATTTTCGGGGAAACAGGGTATGTGGTGATATTTGGTCATGGTGTAGTGGTATCATTCAGACACTATGTAGTGGGGATATGTGGTTATAGTGTCAGTCTCTGTTGTACCTGCTGTTTTACATGATTTGCTCCACAAAGGGGCCCGCTGAGGCTCTGTCACCCAAGGGCCCACAAAAACCTGGAACCGGACCTAATTGCTGACTATCTTTATTAACCTTAGACTGAATAATTCTTATACATGTGACTTTTGCATGCATATATATGTAGTCCTTCTTTGCTTTGTATTGTTCATTCCCATTTGCTACGACAAAATAAAAATATCTCCAGCATCTTCTAAAATTGTAGTATTTATTCCAATAATTCCATAATATGAAGTGAGACAGACAACGGAGTGGCTGGCGCGTTTCAGGTGCTATGCACCCTTCATCGAAGCACCTGCAACACGTCAGCCACCACGTTGTCTGTCTCACTTCATTTTATGGAATTATTGGAATAAATACTACAATTCTAAAAGATGTTGGAGAGTTTTTGATTTTCTTGTTGGGAATCTTTGCTGCAGTCTGCCAACCTTTCCATGCATCCTCTATTTCGGGTGAGCTAAATTCTCTGTGTTTACATTCAAATTTGCTAAGGCAGTTATCATATTGGGGAAGAGGTTATGCATTCTCTTTTATAGCTGCCTAAGTGCTGAATTCCTTCTTTTTATATATTCTGGTCGACGTTTAAGGACTTTAGCAAAATGAGTTTTTGTAAGATAAAACTTTTAATATTCATTTTTTCCCTATGGATTCTAGATACACCGCTGTAATGCCATCTGGGCTGACTGTGACATACTACTAAGGCAGTATTTCAATTGTGCTCAGAGCTCAGATATTTCCAGACCGCAATAAGCTACTGACCCATCAAACAATTGTATGTGTCATTTTGGTAAAATAGGCCACCAAAACTGAATAAAAAAGGCACACTACTAATCCAACTTTTGAGTTACTAAAATATGATCAATTTTTGGTACATATTGTATTTATAACTTACACACTGTGTTTGATCAACTTGCTTTCCAGAATATTCCTTACTTCCTTCAAGCAAGCCACCTGATTACACTCTTTCGTCTATTCAATCTAATTGCAGCCTACATTTCATTTGGAGAATCATCACTGATGAAAGGACTGGAATTTCAAGTTATGCTGCAATGTAGTGTTAAATAGAAGGAAGAAGAAAAGGAAATTTATATTTTGTTTTATAAACAGGGTCACCCTGGGCATGTGAAGACACGTCTAAAAATATGGGAGGATAAGCAAAATTGTACACAGACATAACACGCAATAAGCACATATTAATCACAATAGAAAATAAGAGGGTGTTGAAAGACTAAGGCATAAAAATAGAGAACAAAATGTGCATACCAGGTGCAACAAATAAGACATCACAGTTTTAAATATAGAACTCAAACCTTGTCTTAATATTCATTTGACAGCTGTGTATTAGATATAAAATCATTTGTATATCTGTAAGGCCAAATCAACTAAACATGAAAATAGGACTGCATAAGCTGCATGAAACAGTTTTTTAATTTGTTTTGTAATTGTTATGTAATATTTGTTACATTGTAAAAAAAGGCTTGACCCTACATCATGAAAATAAGACAATCACACTGTCTCACATGAGGTAAATGGTGATGGAGCAAACGTGACTCTAGGACAGTCCCCATAAAAAAAGGAGTACTGATAAAATTACCGTGGGCGCTATGTAATGCTTAGAAACCAAGCAGTTACACTATGGTCCTCCTGCAGAGTAACGGACTTACTCAAGCAGCAAGGTGTTGCATTGACTTGAGTAATTTGATAGCTGATTTCTTCAATGCACTTTATGTCATTTGATAATGTTCCCTGCAAATATATTTTTACGTTTTTTTTTTTATTTTTCTAGTTTGTGTTGCACTTGCATCACAATTTCAATATGAAACAAGTCCCACATGAAGGAAAGATACCGCAAAAAAATATTTTAAAAATATCAACTATCGATATGTCATAGTGACAGCAAAGGCCTAGATGCTAAGGTGGGCTTATAGGATTCTCCTAGGTAAACTAAGCAAGGCTTTGATGAGGTTTTTAAAAAGTCTCTACACCGTGACCCCATCTCTCTCAGGAGAAATAAGCAAAGACAAGTGAGTGCTGCATATTTGGGATCACCGTCCCATTGCTCAAAACATCTAATATTTTCTGAAACAAAAGGGAGACTAATAGGAAAAATTTGTCAAAATTAATGCAATGGAAATGTTGAGCCGTTGCCGAGCTCAGCCAAGGAAGTAGAGATAGTGGTTTTGAGTTTCTTTTACACATAAGGCACGTGCTCTAATTTTGGAGTTCTTTATGACAGAATGCTACAGCATATTTTGCTTAGTAATCCTCCCCCATTGTGTCTCAAAGGACAAAGAAGTACAAAAAGATCAATAAGATCTTTCCACTATGTACTGATCTTGTCACAGTCTTAGAGCTTGTTTTTGTGCCTTGTGCTAACTGGTCCATGAATTATGATTACAGGAAAAAATTCCACAGATGTCAGCATGTTGAAGATAAAAGGATCAGTTTATTTTTTTCAATCTGCCTGAGGACTAGATTTAATAATTAAACTCTTAAATGGTGCTCAGAGGAGAAGCACGAGCATGCACTATTCCACAACTTGTGCTGTCAGACAGTACTGTACTTTGTCATATAGCAAGCCTGCAAAAATCCCTTAGAGGTCATACAAAACAGCTACACTGCTTTCAGTGTCATAGCTAAAGCTGGCCCTACACTAGTCAAGTATACAGGTTGAGATCCTCTGTTGCCATTGGTTAGCCTTTTTATGGGATACAAAAACTTGTGTTAGATGACAGAATGGAGATATCAAAAAACTTTGCCCACTTCTTTACCAGAAGTGTACAACAGCATCCAACAGATTTGTGGCAATGGTCATGTTTCAGTATTGTCGACACCTCATCATTATTATGAAAAGCTCAGGAAAGTTGCACATTTATCTCCATTAATTTTTATGGACTACAAATAACATGCAGTTACTTTCCCTGCTATATACTAGTGCATCTCAAAAAATTAGAGGGTCTCTACTGGTGTATAGTTAGTGGCTAGACGGCCGAGACTTTATTTTTGTATGCCTTGTACGTTTACCCTATGTTGGACAATAAAGCTGGCTGAAACCAGATATAAAGAAGAAGCCTTTGTCAGTGTGCCATATGTTGGAGTGCCATTATCCTTTTACCAAAAACGGCGATCCCGGAGTTAAAAGACCCCCAGGACGGTCCAGGAGGGCGTCCCGACGAAACCAAGTCGTTACAATATATACAGTCGAGTCACATTACTATGACCATTTCCTACTTCAGCAGCGAGCAATTCATGAAGGTAGTCACGTGTTGTGAACTGGCTTGCTAGGTATATATGGTGTGCCAGATTCTTTCTGCACATATTTCCCGCATGGCGGTCCTTGGCTAAAGGGGAGATTTATCAGAGTGGCAGCATAAATGAAACTGTGCAGTTTGTGAATTGTTTGCATGCTGCTGTGGGGAAAGTTTCGTGAGTGGATTCATTTCAACAAGGCGAAGAAGCATCATAAAAACCGCATAGCACTATATGCCACTGGGTGAGAGGTGAACTTAGGCTATGAAGGTGCCCAAGGACAGACTGCAGTGAAGCAAATCACTGCGAAAAAAACAAGGGGCTGTCATATGTATCTAAAACCACAGTTCAGAAAACCCTACTGCACATGGGGCTCAGAAGATGATGGATGTTCACTGCCACGGCCACGAATAAGGACTTGTCATCCGAAACGCGTAGGATTTCCTCCAGCCCGATGCGGAGGGTGTTTTATGCCCTTATTTTCCTTTTTAATTTTTTAATAATATGGAATACATTTTGGACTTTTAGGAGTACATGTATGAAAACGGTCTTGGTCTAAGACTTTCTTTGTAGCCCATTTTAACCAGAGTGCCCATTTCATTTTTTCAGAGCACTATATGAAATGAAAGGGGAGCTCTGATTGGTTGCTATGGGCAACAAGGAAAGTCTTAGACCAAGATAGTTTTCATACATGTGGCCCTTAATATTTATCTCACCTTAGGGTGTGCTGGATTATACACCTTTTGACTTTGGATTGTTTGCTTTGTTCCTTGCTTGGGACTGGATCTGAGCACCCCAGAAGAGGTTATTGCTTGGCGTTCATGTTCATGTGGAGTTGGTGAGCTGTGCAAAGTTAAATCTATTCTATTTAGATGGATGATCGCTGTACCTGTGCTAACAAAGTTGCATCAGCAGGAAAGGCTTCAATTACTACATCAGTATTGGAATTGCACATTCACCAATTGGCAAAGGGTTGCCATCTCCAATGAATCATGCTTTTTCTTAATCTAAGGAATGGACACTGGTGTGCTTGGTAAGAAATATCCAAGAACAAACAACTAGCAACCATTGCTGGAAGAATACAAACAGCATTATAGTTTGAGGAATGGTTTCATAGCTTTCTCTCGGCCCACTTATCCATGTAGAAGGCACTCTCAATTGATTTTGGAATTCATTCTTGTAGATCACATATACCCATACACAGGGTTGCCAATAGGGCAGTACAGGCAGTATTCCTAAAAGAGTTAATAGATGACTGATGGCAGTCCTACCCATACATACATGCTGATAGTCTTCCCTAGATTAAAGGGATCTTCCAGAAAGACAAAAATACCATACGGATAGATATGTCTGACATTGGTTGGAAGATTATGACCAAGAATTCCCCAAACTTGGACCCATCTGAGCATCTGTGGAACCACCCTGATCGTTGTTGGCTCTGTGGATCCCCCTCCATGCACCAAGCAGCTGTGGGATGCATTGCAATCAGCATGGTTTCAGATACCTGGATCTTACTGAACCACTCACACCCTGTCTAGCTGTAGCCCTTGCTGCTCATGGCAGTTACTCTAGACATTAGCTCATGGTCATAACAATGTGACTTGACACTGTATCTCTAGCCTGAAAAAGTTTAGCTGTCTGTTGTAGTGGACATCCATTAGGGCTTGTTCACACGACGCTTTGGATCCGTTTTGGATGCGTTTTACGGATCCGTTTTTAACCTGCGAAAACTGGATGCAAAACTGCATCCAAAAAGCGGATCCAGAAAACGCAACAGCTGATCCTTTTTTGGATACGTATTGGATATGTTTTGTTAATGCTTTATTTAAATCAACCTATCAAACTGCAATTTAAATATAATATAACCTATCAATGACCAAGAAAAAACCCTTTTTTTACCTAGTGTCAATCAACTGTACATACACCTATGATTTTAGAACTCGCCCCACTCCTATTTTTTTTTTTTAAATCAACCAATAGTTTTCAAACCCACCTCATGTAAATTAATTAATAAACAATCATTTATAAACTAAATAAATTTATAAACTAAATATATATTAGTATACATATATATATTTATATAAATATACAATTTATATACTATAATTATAGACATTTATAAAAAAATTATACTCTATTACAAAGTATATTATATTATATATAAATATACTTTATATACATTTATATAAAATATATTACATTTATAAACTAAATATAACCCAAACTTAAATTCCCAATTTTATATTTAAATTTAAATCCAATGCGTTTTACGGGATGGTTTTTTTGGCATCGAAAGCGGATCCAAAATGCAACCCAAATGTATGCTGCGCTTTTTGGATCCGCCTTGGGATGCCAAAAGCGCACTCATTTATTTCCTATGGGGATTTCTCTTGCTGTAAAACGCAAGAAGAATGTGAATGTCTTTTCTTAAAACGGATCCGAAAAAGCGGATCGCGAAAAGCGCATTGGCGATTCACTCGTGTGAACAGCGATGCGCTTTTTCCATTGAAAGCAATGTTAATCACACAGACAATTGTTAAATCTGTTTTGCGGATCCATAAAACGGATCACAAAAACGTCGTGTGAACAAGCCCTTAGTCAGATTACATAAACAAAGCAGATCGAGCTACAAAATAAATGTGTAAATTCAGATTTGCTTCATTGAAATACTTGTTAGTGAATTCCAACAGCAAACCCCACCCAGAGTTTCTTGTAAACATCATAATTGGCTGGAATAGAACAAGCTGTGAAATTCAGTGTAAAATATGTATATGAAAACAAAACTAGCTGATCACCTTTGTATTTTATTGTACTTCATGAACAATTGACTGGGCACAGGCCCAAAAATGTTTTCAGTGCTGGGAAGTAATTAACTGTTTGCAATGCAGCCAGTTATGATGAGCTAGCGCCTAGCGGAGAGAGTGATCGTGTGGAAGAATTATCTGCACAATCATTGACAGTACTATTTTACTCAAGAACAATATATTAAATACAGTAACAAAATTGGCTTTTAAGCATTATTTAGTAGAAACTAGACATCAACCATAAAAGGTAAACATTAATGTTTGTTGGAATGGATTTATCAAATGTATAAGCTATAACATTCTGCTTCTAAAATGCAGAGGTGTAACTTAAAGCTCTCGGGCCCCAATGCAAAACCTATAAAAAGGGTCCCTTTACCTTTCCTTGATGATACTGGTGTTTTTTGTAAGGAGGGTTTTGGCCCCTTAAGCTTAAAAAGTCTCTAAAAAAATAAATGGAAAACGAAAAACAAATTTTTTTTTGGCTCCAAAATTTTTAATTTTCCCTACCTAACATCACAATTAAAAGAAACTCTTTTTATGTTTCCCCCTTAACCATAACATTTTAACCCCTTGACCCAGGGTTTTTTTTTGGGAAATTTAAATTTTTCCCTTCTAACCCCACTTTTTTTCCACCACATGGCCCAAAAGGGGTTATTTGGGGGACCAATTCTTTGTTAGCTCTCCTTATAGTTTTGGGTTCCGAAAAAACCAATGGCCAAGAAAAAATTTTTATGTTTGGGGTTGGTTCCGCGTTCATCTGAAATTAAGGGATTGGGTATTTAAGGTTTAAGGAAAAAAGGAGGTTTTGTTTTTGTTTGTAGAAAATAAATTTCTATTTAATTTGGCCCCGGGTTTTTGGGGTAAATTTTTGCTAACACTAAATTGAGGATTTTTTGCTTTTTGTATTTTTTCTAGCAGTTTGGAATGACAGGCTTTTTAATTTTTAATTTTTAGTATTCATAACAAAAAATTTTTTGGTTTTCTTTATGTTTTAAAGGGAAATTAAAGGTTTAAACCTTTTCCCCCGTTAAAATTTTTCGTTAAGTTTTATTTTTTTGTTATTGAAAGGGGATTTGGGGATTTTGAAAAATTTTTTTTTTGAATTTAAAATTATTTAAGGTTTTTTTTTAAACCCGGGGCATTATGGACTTTGAATAGTGGGTTTTAAAAATAAAGCATAATTGCTATAGGGAAAAAATGGGTTCCTTATTTTGTTTGGGGGGGGGGTGGGAAAAAGGAGGGTTAAAAGGGGAGTTAAAAATTTTAAATCCCCTTCGGACGGCGCCCCAAATGCCTTTTAAGAATGGGGGGGGGGGGTTAATTTTTAAGCCTCTTTTGCCCTTTTTTTTTTTTGGGAAAGGGGGGCCACCCCCGGCCTTTTCCGGGGGTTAAAATTTGCCCTCAGGGATGTGGGGGGGCCCCGGGGTCCCCCCCCTTTGGGGCCCCGGGCGACCAAAACGGCCCAAGGGGGGTTTTTGGGGAAAAAACTTTTAAAACCCCAAAGGGCCCTTTTTTAAAGTAAGGGGTCCGTTTGGAACACCACCTTTTTAACAGGAAAACCTTATATATCCCAGTGATTTACTAACCCAAATTTAGGGATCCCAAACATCCTACTTGGGCAGTCATCCGATGGACAGAAAACATATAAGGTTTCCTTGTCAGACCCTCTGCAGCGGATGACACTGTAGACAGAGGTGAAAAATCACAATTTAAAATGTCATGCCTGACCTCCACAACATTTCCACCAGACTGGTAATAGAAAGGAGTTATTCCTTCAAAATTTTTAGAAAGGGATAAATTGAGAGGTTAGAAATCAGGTTTTTAAATGTGTGTATAGAGGTTAAGTGTTTACATAATTAATTGTTACCGTTTTAGTGTGTTATAGATTGAAGACTGATAGAGTTTAAGTTTGCCTATGGCAACATTGTAAATATAGTGACCTTAAGCTCTAGGACCCAGTAGTGACTGCAACCCCTATAACTATGTCCCTGCTAAAATGTCTCAGAAATTAGACCGGTTTGCTGCTATTCACTTATTTTAAGAAATCTTTATGAATACTTGCTCTATTTAGTTTCTTACCCACAGGGCTACTTCAGGAGAAATAAAAACAGGGGACAGATTTATCAATACTTGCTGCTTAACTTTTTAAGATTAGGTCTATACAGCATAGGACAAAAAACTGGTCAAAAACCAAAACCTAAAACCCGCTCGAAAACCAAAACCTAAAAACCGCTTTGAACATGAATATTTTGTCAGTTTTTGGGCGCGTTCCCACTGCACAGGACAAATACCGGCGGTTTGCCGGCGTATTTTGTCCTGTTTTGCGCCCGTCCCCGCGGCCCCGCGGGGGGGACGGCTTTTCTCCGCGATGAGCGGAGAACAGCCTGCCCCCTCCCATTGAAAAAGCACATTTTCCCGTCGGGAAACCCGGGACGGAAGATTGTGCTTGTACAATGTTTTCCGCCGGAACGCCGGCGACAAAAACCGTCCGACGGCAAAACCGTGCAGTTGGGGACTGCTGCACAGGTTTTGCATAGAGCACAATTGTGCTAATTTTCGGCTGGTTTTTCAGGCGGTCTGAAAAACCGCAAACCGGCTGAAAAACCGGCCGAAAACCCATGCCGTGGGGACATGGCCTTTTTGTCCAAGGCAGCTGAGTTTCCGATGAGTTTTTTGGGTGGTTTTTAGTTTTTTGTTGAGGTTTTTGGCATGTTTTTTTGGGCAGTTTAAGTGAAAAGTTCTCTGGCAGATTTTCAGAGGCTTCTAAATACTAAAAAACCACAGAAAATATGACGGAAAATCTGTGCTGTGTAGATATAGCCTTACTCTCAAAATTTGGAAAAAACAGAGAGCTACCCTTATTTAATACATCTGTTGGAACCATTATAATGAAACATATATCAAAAGCAGAGCTCACCCTGCAGCTTCAGTCCTCAAGTAACCAGCTGTAGCTTAGATCACGCTCCGGACACCAAAGGCAAATGTGCTTTCAATCCAAACAGGAAAGATTGTCCAGCAGGATCAAATAGCTACTTTATTAGCAAATAAATTCACCCCAAGAGAGCTGTGAGCAAGGACTTTGTCCGAAACGCGTAAGCATGGAATGTATTCATCATATCTCTCACACTCTTGTGGTGCATTTATTTACTAATAAAGTAGCTGTTTTTTGATCCCTCTGGACATCTTTCCTGTTCGGATTGAAAGCACATTTGCCTGTTGGAGCTATTATTGCAATGGAAGTAAAGCAATCTTCTCAGCAACAGATTGTAAACAGTCACTTTTTTCTTATAGCAAATCCTGGCACACTGGCAATTCATCATCTATTCAACTTCAATTAGTCTCTTGTGAAAAAAAATGGCAAGAAAATCTAATAAAACCAAAATTGCAACAATACAAAAATATGAGTAATTATTTATTTTAAAGCTTCATTAATCCCAAGGTGCTGTATATTTGAGGGGGCTACATAGATAAACATATGTCAAACAAAGTACACTCTCAACAATAAATGACCAACAATTGGTACAGAGGAAGAGAGGAGCCTGACTGTGAAGAGTTATAAGAGCGGAGGAAAGAGATAGAAGATGAAGGGCAGACGTGTGTGGGGTAGTGTAGTGGCAATTGGGTTATTGTAGGTTGGGTTGGATTTTCAGGTTGGTTTTGAAGCTAGTAATAGTAGAGGAGAGTCTAATGTGTTGGGGTAGTGAGTTCAAAAATATGAGTGAAATACAGGAGAAGTCTTGGCGATGGTTGTGTGAGTAACTGATGAGAGAAGAGCAGAGAAGGTGGTCCTTTGAAGAGTGGAGATATCTGGAGATTAAGGCAGATATGTATGGGGAGGGGGGAGAGGATATGTAGGGCCTTATAGGTTATAGTTAGTAACTTAAACTGAATTTGCTGGGTAATGGGTAGCCAGTGAAGGGATTGGCAGTGGGAAGAGACAGAAGGCGTGAGGAAAAATATGGATAAGACAGGCAGCAGAATTGAGGATGGCCACATGGAGTGCTAGATGAGCAGTGCTAGACGGGAGGTCACAGAGAAGTTGCAGTAGTCTAGGAGTGAGATCACAAGGGCATGGACTAGTATTTTTGCAGCATTGAAATTAAGGAATAAGCAGATTCAAGAAATAGGTTTTCAGGTGGAGGCGGCAGGCAGATGTAAGGGCTTGGATGTATGGTTTAAAGGACAAAGAGGAGTCAAAAGTTATCCCAAGGCAGTGGACTTGCGGGACTGGTGAAAGTGTTAGACTAGGTGGGAGTAAAAATGGGACGGTGGAAAGATGTTAAGTTTATTGTTTTTTCACATTTAGTTTTAGGAGGCGGGAGAAGACGACGGAAGGTATGGATGATGGACACTCAGGGATACGGGAGAGCAGAGATTTAATATCTTGTCTGGAGATGTAAAGTTGGGTGTCGTCAGCAAACAAGTGGAACTGAAAGCCGTGTGAGGCTATGAGCTGACCCAGGCCAAGAGTATAGATAGATAAGAGTAGGAGACCCAAGACTGAGCCCTGAAAGACACCTACAGAGAGCAGGTAAGGGGAGGAGGTGATGTGCGAGTAAGAAACGCTAAATATCTGATCAGTAAGGTATGAGGAGATCCAGGAAAGGGGCAAGTCAGTGATGCCAAGAGAGGAGAGGATTTGTAACAGGAAGGAGTGGTCAACAGTGTTACTGGCAGAGGACATATTTAAGAGAAGAGACCGAGAGTAGTGCTATGAGGCTTTAGCGTTTACTAGGTCATCGATGACTTTGGTTAGGGCGGTTTCTGTAGAGTGGTGGGATCGGAAACCAGATTGCAATGGGTCAAGGAGAGAGTTGATAAGAAATGGAAGGACAGATCAAGATAGACATGCTGTTCAAGGCAAATGGAAGCAGTGAAGGGGGGCAATAGTTGGATAAAGAGGAGGGGTCAAGAAATGGTTTCTTAACTCCTTCCCGGTGTAGTTTTTTTTTTTTTTTAACGTTTTTTTTTCCCTCCCGGCCTCCTCAGAGTCATAACTTTTTGGTTTTTCATCTATATTATACATATGAGGGCTTTTATTTTATGGGAAAATACGTACTTTCTAATGGTGTACCATGCTTGGAAATGACAAAAAATTCTAAGTGAGGCAAAATGTGGGAGAAAAAAGAAATGACTTGTGCCATGTTTGCAAGGATTCTGCTTTTCAGTATAAATTATGTGTTACCTGTATTCTAGGTTGATACAAATCTGGAAATACCAAACATGTAGGGTTTTTGTTATGTTTTGATAGCATAAAAAAAAATCCAAAACATTTTCTATTTATCAAATGTTCACAGCAGCAGCAATTTCTGCGACCAATAAAATTTTTGTGCTTTTACCTATGGACCTGAATGTGGGGCATTTTTCTCTTTTTATTAGTACCAGTTTGGAATACATGCGACTTTTTTGATAATTTTTATTCCAAATTTTAGGGGACATGAAAGACCAAAAAAACGCAAATTTTGGCATTTGGAATTTTTTTTCTCTTCTAAAATGTTCAGTGTACAGGATAGAAGATGTTATATTTCAATAGAACAAACTTTGATAGACGCAGAGACACAAGTATGTGGTAAAACTTGATGGAGGGGAGGGGGGGGGGGGATTTTCAGCACTTTAGCTACAACTCTCATCCATCCAGATGTGCTTCAGCGACAAGCGGCAGGGAAGGAATTTGCTGCTGATGTATTTGTTCAGCATCTGCATCTGTGCTGATCAGGGAGAGACGCAGTCCAGGCTGTCACACTAGTGGCGAGTTCATTAAACATTTGACCAAATATATGAGGCTAATTTTTGAGCTGATAATTTTGTATGGGCTGCAAATGATGGAATAAATATCTGAATGGCCCTTGGCAGAAAAAAAGGTTCCCCACCCCTGGCGTAAGGAAAAGAAAGGTGTGTAACATGTCTATCCAGTTGCACTAAATAGACTGCTATTTGTAAACTCAAACCCAACCCTGATAATAAAAGGTTTCCATTGTACTGTAATTTATTTCTGCATGTAATCGTGTGAATTTTCCTCTGTTCTGCTGCATGTTTTTTTTTTCTTCAGCATGTGAATCCACACAGAGAAACTGCAAAAATATACCTCAACTATATACTGTATATTAATAAAACAGGGCAACTGTAACAGGGATAAATCTGCTGCAGGGTTGTCCATAATGCTTTGGAAATGCACACTACTCCCAATAAGTTAGGGATATTTGGCCTTGGCCTTTAGGGTGAAATGAATAGAAAACTTTATTTTTTTTTTCCCGAAGTAGGGCCCTTTAAGTCGTTTTGAATGCAACGTTGAATTTATCTCAAACAATTTAAAGAAACAAAAGCCAAAACAGTGGAGAGTGTACCCTCAAAAAAATGTATTGTCTCAAAAGTTCCTTGTGGCCTTTGCATCAATTGCAAAATTGAAACGCGTCTCGTGCCATTCACAAGCGAGTTTTGATGTGAGGATGGCATCCCCAATCTTGAAGGGCATCCCTCAGGTCATTGAAGTTCAGGGCTAGAGTTACAAGCTTCTACACAGTGACTCACCTGATCCCATAAGTTTTCTAGTGGGTTCAGGTCTGAAGAAAGTAAGAGCCACTCCATTTGAGGTATTACAGTCTCCAACAGCAGTTCCCTAATGATGCCACCTCGATGAGCTGGAGCATTGTCATCCATGAAGATGAAATTAGCCATGTTTTTTTCATACAGAGGCACAATGACCAGATTAATGATGTTATTCAAGTAGTAAAGGGTGGTCACTATACCATTTACAAAGCGTAGGGGAGTTTTGTATAGACACACCTGCCCACACTTACACCACCAAAGGCTCCTTTGGTGACAACAGTGGCTGATGCATCCTTGATGTCTCCAGCATTGTTGGTGGCCATCATTTCTGCTCAGTGAATAGACTTTCATCAGTGAACTGCACTGAGGACCACTGGTCTCCCATCCCACGTAGATGTAACCTGACCCATGCAAAACGATGATGCATGTGGCTGGTGGTGCGGTCGGTACTCTTGCCAGTCGCTTAGCACGCAGACCACACCGATGTAATGGTTACGAATGATTACGTGACACGTGGTTGCCTCTCACCTCCCTTAAACATGCCTGGAGTTGTGTGGCATTCATCATCCGGTTCTGCAGGGCATTGTTCACAATGAAGTGGTCATCAGTGTGTGATGTAGCCTGTGACTCTTCCAGTCTCTCTATTGCAAACTGCTGATGATAGCCTGTGACAATCTAAGCTGAGTGGCCACTTCCATCTGAGTGCATCCTGCTTGAAGCCTCGCAATAGCGAGGTACCGTTGATCAATTGTAAGGCGTTATATTGGTCTCATGATGTCAGAATGTGACCAGCATGATGAGGAGGACTGTTTAAATCCGAATTCAAGTTGATCTAAATTTATTGGGCGATTCAGGGATTAAACACCTGTTGGGAATTTTTCCACTAAGCTCTTTGTTAGAGATCAGCAAATTTTATGAGAAGTAAGGAAACCGTAAACAGTTGGACATATGCATTCTAAAGTAAATAGAAGGTCTCAATTCATTTAAAAAAAAAAATGTCAATACATTTTATGTTCATCCTGAAATTTTAACCAAAAATCAAATTTCCCTAACTTTTTATCATTCGTGTATATGCATGCCCACAGCCAAAAAAAGAAACAAGACAAGGGGGTGCACAATAGTGAAATACGTATTAAAACTTACTGATAAAAAGGTGGAATTTCACTCACCTGGAAGGGTTGTGCTCGTATTGTAGAGGCACAACAGTCATAAACATGTATAGGACATTAGCCCTTCTTTCGTCAGCCAAGGTTCTTTTCAGCGATCAAAGACCGCTGGATAGGAAGTATACAGCAAAGCAAAAAATGGCAAACCGGCGCACGTGAAGTCTCAACAAACGCCAATGATGAGGGCTGGTATACACAAAGTTTGATGTTTATTTCTGTTTTTAATCGGCAAAGGATACTACCCTCGCTGTTTTAGAAATAAACATCAAACTTTGTATATACATCTCTGCTCTAATCTCCAGATACTCCCCCTCACGCAACCTCCGCTCCTCACAGGATCTTCTTCTCCACTCTCCTCTTACAACCGTCTCCAAGATTTCTCTCGTGCCTCCCCCATACTCTGGAACTCGCTGCCCTAACACCTCAGACTCTCCCCAACTTTCACCAGCTTCAAAAGCAATCTGAAAACCACCTCCTCAGGATTGCCTATGACCTAGAATAACACTGCTGTCACTACACCCCACAAACATATCTGCCCCTCACCTTCTGTTTCTTTCCCCCTTCCTTGTAGATTGTAAGCCTTCGCGGGCAGGGCCCTCTCTCCCTCTGTACCTGTTGTTAGTCAGAGATTGTCACTATTGTAAATGTTTGACTTATGTTATGTATGTAACCCCCTGAATGTACAGCGCCCTGGAATCAATGGCGCTATAAAATAAATAATAATAATAATAATAATATACCAGCCTTCATCATTGGCGTTTGTTGGGACTTCACGTGCGCCGGTTCGCCATTTTTTGCTTTGCTGTATGCATGCCCACAGACATGGAGGGCACAAAGTAAAACAAGTGCATTAAGTGTTGGAAATGTTACACTGTATATGCCTCAGATTACGTTATTTAGTACATTTGTATAATCTGCATGGAAAATCTTTAACAACTATGACACATGGCATAGGATATATTTGCTAGATTTACAGCCTCACATATATTTGACAACAGGAAGTACAGATATATTGGTCGCAAGTTTTGAACTCCTTCTAAACCTTGTTGAGGATTCATAGTGTGGCATCTGTAATCAATAGGTCATGTCTGGATGTAGCTTACAACTGAAACAAGTGAAGCTGTAATCCTATGCCAGTAAAGGGAATCCCTGAAGATCCTTGGGCACAGTCAGTTTTTCCAACTGTTCGGACCACAATGACCAATATATAAAACCAGTCAGCCAGGATAGCCTCTGTCCATACACCTCATTCCTGTGATTCACTCAGAGTAAGGCTGCTGGCAATTCTACATTCCTGTTTGTGCCACCACTTCTGGATAGGTGGTTGTCCTTCCTGGTGCTGTGTGTGCATTTTCCTGAACTCCTAAAAAGTGTGTTTCTCTTTTAGTTGCTCTCTGGTCAGGTGCAGCCTCTTTGCAGTCAACAAGTGCTGATTGGAAGTCTTATCTTGCAGCTGTGCAACAAGTTTCGGGGAAAGGAGGAAGGAACTGGTGAATCAGTATGGAATGTCAGATATTTGTTGAATGAGCTTTTACAAATGAAATATTGAACAGATTCCAATATCAACAGAATATCTGATAGAAGTGAGAGTCCACTTATAACAACAAATACATAAAGAAGTTACGATTTGATATCCTGTTATAGTGCCTTTGGGATCAACTAATGTTTCATACTTTAAAAGCCTGAGTCTCTGGTGTTTCAAAGTATCAATCAAAATACAAACTAAATACACCCATATTGTTCTTTTTTAACATTATGCTTTGTCAGCATTTGTCCAGTCTTTACACTTTTAAGTGATGATTTTGTAACAACGCTGGTTGACACAGACAGCTACAAAACTTGTAATAGAAATTAAGCCAACCCGCAGTCACACGCAAGTAATACAAAGCATGTATCAAAAATTAAAATGTAGGGAACTTACCAATGGATGACGGACACAAAGGTGGACAATAACAAGGGCATGAATCGAGATGGAAGGTTCAATGACTTGAATCCAGATGCAAGACACCAAAAAACACCTGTGCCGAACAACTAGTTTTCCCCAACATGGTCCCTAACCTGTCCCTATTCTACTCTTCACGATATCTCTACCAATATCCTTCACTGTGAAGACCCTAACCAAAACCACACAGAACCACCAGAGAGGACACACTGCAAGACTGACACCGGGCAGAATAGACGCAACTAAGACAAATCAGGGCTCCAACACACTAGGAACAGATAACTAACCAAAACAGGACTCAATTCGACAAGCTCACAAGACAACACAGTATACAGCTAACAGTATAGACAGCACCAGCCTCCCATTGAAGCTCAGCTTTGTAGGGTGAAGGGTATGTTCACACAGTACGTGCCGCAATACGCTGGGTGTTTTGGGAGTCGTGCTGATCAGCGCGTACTCCCGAAGCATGGGGGAGCCGGTAATTCAAATTACTCGCGGCGCGTAATCGCAGCGAATAATTGACTTGTCACTTATCTCCCCGCGCATACAGTGCGATCGTATGGTATGAGGCATAATCCATAGTTCTCTATGAGAGCTATGGATTACCGTAATTGTGGTGCGCATCTCGCCGCATATTAAGTGCAAATGCGCGGCGAAATACACGCCAAAATTACGCCTTGAGAACCTACCCTAACAATTCACCATTTCCAAATTATCAATCTTAAATGTGCGCATGGTCAACTGATAGTCCAGAGAGGAGATTGAGTCTGTTACATAGCATCAGCCTCATCTGATCTTGAAAGCAGGAGAAGATGAAATGGTAGGAGGATTCCGGCCATTTGTAACAGATTTAGCACCGATTCATTACATGCATACTTTTTAGCTTTCATAGACTTCAGTAGAAAGAACAGCCTGAGAAATGCAACAATACATACGTATTTGATCAAACTGCCCCCAAAAATAAGGCCTCTTTATCAGAGTTCTATAAATCACGTGAATTATAAAGATTAGATTTCCAGGAAACTAATACATTAACATTATGGTGTAACTGATAGCATTTAAAGAAAAAACATAAAACATTACTGACTGTGGATACAAGTAGAGAGGTCTGGATCTCTTCTGTCTAGAAATGAATATCTCCGGACACATTCTGAAAAAGAGAAGTTTCACATTGTGTATTGAATTTTATATGACTATTTAAAAATAATTTAAAATATAGATATAAAGGGCCACATGTATGAAAACGATCTTGGTCTAAGACTTTCTTTGTTGCCCATAGCAACCAATCAGTTCCCCTTTCATTTCATATAGTGCTCTGAAAAATGGGTGCTCTGATTGGTTGCTATGGGCAACAAAGAAAGTCTTAGACCAAGACAGTTTTTATACATGTCCCCCCAAAGAATGCATATACATCATGAAAAAAAAAGGACTGGATAAACTACAAAATAGACCAAATACATAGGAATCTCAAAACATTACAAATATAAAAATAAACACCTACAAAAAAATATATCAAACATGTTTATTAGACATATATTAAAAGAAACTACACTCACCTTACACTAAGGTTACGTCCACACAACAGTGATTTACAGTTGGATTTTTAAGCAGATTTCCATAAAACATTGACTGTAAATCATCCTCAGACCTCAATAGGTCTACATAGATTGAATTTTTTGAGGTCGGATCTCAAATACAAAAGAAACTTAGAACATTTTCTATAATCCATCTCATTTCACTTGAAAACGGCGGATTATAGTACAGCTCAATGTTAATGGGCCGTCCAAAATCCAACTGCAAAATCCATGCAAAAAAGTATCAAAAAACAAAAACTGATCATAAAATACTGGACAGATTCTAGTACAGAATCCAACGTTTTTTTTACAATTGCTTTGTGCACATAGCCTAAGGGCATGTCCCCACGGCACGGGTTTTCGGCCGGTTTGCGGTTTTTCAGACCACCTGAAAAAGCGGCCGAAAATGAGCACAATTGTGCTCTATGGAAAACCTGTGCAGCAGTCCCCACTGCACGGGTTTTCCGCCCGGCGGTTTTTTCCGCGCCGCGCGGTCCGCTCAAATAACGTTGAGCATTGTTCATTCTTCTGTCCGGTTTTCGGGCGGAATATGAACAACCTCAATGGGAGGGGGGAGGGCTGTTCTCCGCTCATCGTGGGGGCGGCCACAAAACAGGCCAAATGCCGGCCGGTAGTTGTCCTGTGCCATGGGAACGCAGCCCTAACCCTACCAAAAGAACAAAATTAAGCAAATAACTTCTCCTACTTATCTCAGAGTAAACACACCAATAAGGCAAGCCCAAACTGTTTGGTAGTTCTAGGAGTCATCTTTTTCTTTTGGTAGGGTTAGTGTAGTTACTTTTAATATTTATCTAATACAAACATGTTTTATACATAAGGTTTTTGTGTAGAGGTTTCTTTTTATACATATTAAAAAACTAACAAGAAAGATTTCAAATATAACACTAACTATAAAAACTTTCAGAACAAAATAGATAAAACTTATATACAAGGTACCAAAACACCATCTCTTGTAAGGCAGAGAAACTCCTATAATATACTTTATACACAGAAAAATTGAGCCATATCTCTAAAAAAGTACCAAAATTTTATTTAATTGAAACAACACTTAAACACAATTGACAAACATATATAGGAGGATATCTACAAAAAAAAGGGACAAAACGGCAAAGAAATGCCTGCTCAAAAATAGGAGTGATGTTATTAGTAACTCAGTTATAGATATATGGATATATAGATATGATATGGCTTAGAAAGTTTTAATAATCATTACAGTACTATAACAGACCCGTGTCCATTCCCACATCAATCCATAATTAGTATCCATATCTAACTCTATCCTCCCAAAACATTGCAGCAGGCAATATATCCAAAGCTACCCCACAAAAAGTAAATCTGGGCGACAGACAATTCAAGGTAAACAAAGACCCTATGCAGCCCGACAACCAAAGAATATTTACCCATCAGATAAGGAGGGTACAGGGGTACAAATGCCGCTCGTGCCCACGTCCTAACGCGTTTCGCCAATAGGCTTCCTCAAAGGACTAAGGTTAGATGTCCAGATGACTGATTATATATCGATGTGACTAATTACCTCGGGGTCTCTTAGCCCATAGCAAGCGTGCATTGTCGGCACCCGCGCCGTACATCGGAGTCGAGTCCCGCCCTCCCCCGGCCGTCCGGCTGTATAGTGCATGACGCGGAATGCGCATTTCCGGTCATGCGCAAAGCCAAAATCAGGACGCCGGAGTGAGCACCGGAAGTCGGGTCCGTGAACGGCGCACGCGCACAGCACCTGCTGAGCTCAATCACCCATGCCCGACTTGACAAAAAAGAGGAAAGACAATCTCACCCAAATAATCAGTGTATGAAAAATAACATAAAATAAATGATAAATAAATCTCAAGTGAGTATAGTGAAAACAATTATTATTAATAATGGTGAAAAATATAGTGAATACTACTCTACCACATTAGTGTACTCAAATAAAAAGCTTACTAAAAAATGTGATAAAGTGAGGAATGTACAATGAATAATGTATATATATAACAAAATTGTGTATAATTAGTGATAAAAACCCCACATATACATAAAATGTGATAAAACACAATAAAAACATGATGAACAAAATAAAAAATAAAAAAAAATGAAAACACAATAACTAAGCAAATAACAAAAATGTGAGGGGGAAAAAAAAAAAAAAAAGTCCTTAGTCCTTTGAGGAAGTCTATTGGCGAAACGCGTTAGGACGTGGGCACGAGCGGCATTTGTACCCCTGTACCCTCCTTATCGGATGGGTAAATACTCTTTGGTTGTCGGGCTGCATAGGGTCTTTGTTTACCTTGCACTGTCTGTCGCCCAGATTTACTTTTTGTGGGGTAGCTTTGGATATATTGCCTGCTGCAATGTTTTGGGAGGATAAAGTTAGATATGGATACTAATTATGGATTGATGTGGGAATGGACACGGGTCTGTTATAGTACTGTAATGATTATTAAAACTTTCTAAGCCATATCATATCTATATATCCATATATCTATAACTGAGTTACTAATAACATCACTCCTATTTTTGAGCAGGCATTTCTTTGCCGTTTTGTCACCTCTTTTTTGTAGATATCCTCCTATATATGTTTGTCGATTGTGTTTAAAGTGTTGTTTAAATTAAATAAAATTTTGGTACTTTTTTAGAGATATGGCTCCATTTTTCTGTGTATAAAATAGATAAAACTGCAGCAAACAAAACGGTGATTCTTTGTGGAGTCATGATAGTACCTTGTTGTCTGATTTACTTATATCCAAATACAAATGTGGTCAAAACACACAAACCTATTATTGAACAGGATGTTCTCCTAGCCATAAAAAGGGATTTTTGCTTTCTACCTAATCTGCAAACATCTAATCCAATCTTAGTTAATTAGGTATTCCAGTAAACGAAAATGTGACTCCCGGTGGAAGTAAAAATCCTCAATATATAGTAATTACATTTTTTTCAGTAGTTTCCCATATAATAACTCACCACTTACAGGCCCAAAATGTGATGTTTATATCTTGCTGCCTAGGACTATGTTCACACGGCTTATTTGGACGTGGTTCTGGACGAGGTTTTCGGAGCTTTTCCGCTCCCAAAACCGCACCTGAAACACGCTTCTTCAGAAGAGGTTTTAGAGGCATTTCTCGGCGAGGTTTTGGATGAGGTTTTCACCCATACAAATTAATAGCCAGGACAAAAACCGCACCGAAAACCGAGCCGAAAACGCGCTAAAACACGCTTCAAGAATTGACAGGACACTGCTTTTTCAGTGCTTCCAAAGAAGCGTGTAAAAATCTCAACATTTTACATAGGAATCAATTAAATGAACTGGGGGCGGTTTGGAAGCATTTTGAATGAGGTTTTGGGCGAGGAAACACTCCGAAAACCTCGTCCAAAACCTCATCCAAATAAGCCGTGTGAACAAGCCCTAAAGCTATGACATGTAGTTCAGCTTACTGGTCGAGCATGCTCTGTTCCCCCACGAGAATAACCAGGAGGGTGATCTGTGTGTCTCTGAAACGGCAGAGCTGGGAAGCTGTAAATGGGGACTAACGTGAGGGATCACAATATGAGACACAAGAGGGTAGGAAAGAGGAGAACAGTCTAGAATAGGTGTCAGCAATGCAAAATGGGAACCACAGTCTGCAACTCACCTGGTCTGCTACCGAAGTCATGCCTACTCTAGCTACACAATGAGAAGCACATAGCGAGCAATAGCGGGACAAAAATAAGTTCATTTTAATTTTTAAAATATATAGCATCGATTTGTTGTACTGGTGCTATTGGTATAAATGAAACAACAGCTTTCCTTAAATTTTTTTGGGCTGAACGCCAGAATACCCCTTTAGCCCTCAATTTTCTAGTATTTGTACTGAAAGAATAGGATAGGACAATATCCAAAATCCACAAATTATTCAAATAGCATGAAATCATAATTACAATAAAAATCAGTGAAGCTAACACTCAAGCCATATACTTGTCATATCTTTGTTATCTCCTTTTAATTTGTACTCGGTTGTATCTCAGAAGCAATAACTTTCATTTTGACAGCAGGGTTGCACTCAGAGTTAAAGAGGTTGTCTCACTACAAGGATTGCTTTTTATGTTAAAGATCATGCGTAAACAAGTCACTTTGTAATATATGTCCAATAACAGTGTCCTACCTATTCTGAGATATCCCCTCTTGTATGGGCTGCATCAGCTCCTCAGGTCACTATAGCTACAGACCTGTTTGATCTATCCTGATAGGCTGCCAGCACTGGTTGCTATAGCTACAGACCTGGCTTCTACTGCAGCCTAGTGGAAGCCGGTAAACACGGGCCTGAATTCAAAATGAAACCAAGAAAACAGAACTGAGGTAAGATGAATCAATGTAGTGAGAGAACCCCTTTAAGTTTGCAAATTGGTGTGAGTTTCTGAGTGCCAATTTTAATCAATGGGTGCATTGCAAAAAACTTGCAGCAGATCTGACCCATTTGAACATATTCTGAATGTAAATTTGCTGCAAGAGAAATTTACAAATAGTACCACGATTATAACATATGTAAAAGGACAATTTTTGACTGCATTAGCATTGTCTAACATTAGGGTCACTGCACATAAACTCCCTTTTGTATGCTGCTTTTTATACTTCCAAGACCACATCATAAATTAATAAGCTGCAGTGATAGTGCTCCACTTCTTTTTGATTTTTAAAAACACTTTTTACTTTTCCTTATGTATTTCACAGCATAGGTTTAAATCGCCATAGATATCATATATATCCTGCAAATTCTTATGCTTCAATTTTTGTGCATTTAGCATATATACAGTCAGTAAAGGTATGAAACCATCTCAAAATTTATAGCGAGCTGAGACCTCTCCTGGAGCAGTCCTCTTCACATCTGAGAACACACCCAACGGCTTATTAATTTATGATGTGCATGCTTTGGGATAAACAGGATCCCTTGTTATGCCGCTACGCCTAACCCTGCAAAATTGAAAGGACTATATAGTGGTGTGACTAATCTAGATTGTATACTTCCAAGACCATACTGCCTTTGTGCAGATGCAGAGTGCTCAAACTAAACACACATAAAACAAGTATATTCAGAAGTACCTTTCATTACCAGAAATATTCCAGCACACCTCTAGCAAAACAGTAATAATATAGATTTATTACCCCTATCCTAGTCTTGTTTGTTTAGGCCTACTCATCCTCCCATTTATCAGTTTATAACAACAATAAAATCAAGTCATGAATTTATTTCCGATATTGATAATTTCACAATCTATGAAAAACAACACAATTAACACTTACCTAGGTATTTCGGATAAAAATATTCCTGCAGTAAGAAAAGGGAAACCTATTAATTCATCCATGTTTTATAAATATGCAACTGTGTATTTCAGCAATTTATTCAATACATTTTATAGATAAATATACTCAACAAGTCTAAAGTAACAAAATAAAGCTTCCTTCATCATTTAAAGGGGTTGTCTCACTACAAGGATTGCTGTTTATGTTACAAGTCACTTTGCAATATGTGTCCATTAACAGCGTCCTACCTATTCTGAGATATCCCCTCTTGTATGGGCTACATCAGCTCATCTAGCTGATATAGTTACAGACCTGTTTGATCTATCCTGATAGGCTGCCAGCTCTGGTTGCTACAGCTACAGACCTGGCTTTTACTGCAGCCTAGTAGCAGCCAGTAAACACGCCTCCGAATTCAAAACGAAACCAAGAAAACAGGATAGAGGTAAGATGAATCAGTGTAGTGAGACAACCCCTTTAATAAATAAAAGTTAATTTTTCTTTAACCAATTAGGCTATGTCCACACGTTGAGTATTTTAAGTTGGAATCCACGCGGATTCCAACTTAAAACACTTGTCTAAAACCGAAAGTAGACCATCCTCAATACAATATGTGTTGCAGTTCATAAAACACGCATTTGGTCAGTTTTTAAGAGTAGAAAAAACTTAGAACATGTTCATTCTTTCGTCATATTCCATGTGAGAATCCGTCTCTGAAACCCCATAGACATGAATGGAACCCATTTGCCAACTGTAAAGCCTCTGGAAAAAATTACCTAAAATGAAATACATCCGACGCGGTTTTCAACGGTAGAATGCAACAAGTAAATTTTACTCATTGTCTGGGCGCACCCTAAAGCTGTTGCTGTGCAGTTAAATGTAGTCTGTATCCTTATGAGGACATTTAATGGAAGAGGCCATTTGTCTACGGTAAATACTATAGCAAAGCAAGGTGCAGAAAAAGGTCTGGCCTTATCTTTAGATCTAAAGACTTCCAGAAATATGTTCATGCACTTTTGAAATTGCTACCAGCAGCTCTTCTTCAAAGCTGTACTCTAATAAGCTTCATAATAGCTTTACAGTAGGTCACTGGCCCAGCACAGATGAAATACACAGCAGACAAATGTCCTAGATAGTAGCACCAACAATCAGATAACTCTTGCCGGTCTTTTTTTAGCCTTACAAACTATGTAACAAGGTAATCATGGCAAGGCTTGACCTCCACAACTGCATTTAACCTTGATGGAAACAATGATAAATATTTTGAATGTATTACGGTAGTTGCTTCCCAATCTGCAAAGATATTATGTCTTCTCATTATGGTTTAAAGATGTCAAATTTTGTTTCAAGGTAACATCACTAATATGGGAGAATATAAAAAGAAAATTGTGTTTGACTACCAGGGCTGTGGAGTCAGTAAGCCAAAGCTCCGACTCAGACTCCTCAATTTCCCAAACTCCGACTCTGCCTCCCTCATACATGGCGCATGTTTATCAATAATCAAGCTATTTATGTAGAACATACACCGATAAGTAAAATGGTAACATTGTTTACAGATTTTGACTTTCAGGCTCCATATCTCACCATCCAATACAACTTTGAATGTGAGACTACCATCATTTTATAGACAATCATCTTACCTATCTTATACATAAATTTGACTTGCAAGTATTTAGCATCTGCTTAGTTCTACAAATTCTAGTAATGTAGCTGCATTGTTACAGTTTTGCTCTTAAAAATTTTAGTTTTTATTATTTTGTTAGTATTTGGTAAATCCACCTTTGCCTTTCAATACTGACTGAATCCTTCTAGGCTCTGGATCAGATTCAAGCATGTCTTGACCAAAATGTGATCCCAGGTCTCTTCTAAATGTTCACAATATTGGTGCATACTGGACTTGGGTACAAATACAGCATTTTATTCAACTCTACCCACAAGTGTTTGATTGGGTTGAGGTCTGGGGATTGTGGAGGCCAATGCAGCAACTCTACTTCTATTGTCATTGAACCATTCCTTCTCCAGCCATGATTTAAGCTTCAGGTTGTTGGTCTGCTGGAACACTATATTGTCCTTTTCATACACATAGTACTTATGTATACTCACATATAGCTCAGCATTGAAATGAACATCGGTCCTGGTCATCTTGGGCTGGGAAACAACCCTCTAACATCAGGCTTTTTCCACCAAACTTGATAGTTTCTTCAATTTCTCGATCCGTTAGCCCCATTCTTCCAAACCCATTTGCCCTATCAGAGCCCGGTCTATTGACTTTCATCAAATCACCTGCTTCCAATCTTCCATTTTTTTTTTTTTAGTTTTTTTTTAGTTTTTTGCAAACTTGAGCCAATGCTTCTTATGACTAGATTGAAATCGAGGCCTTTTTTTAACCTTCTTTCGAGCCATCACTCCAGACCTGTGTAATACATGTTGCATGCTTGCATGGACGTTTGATTTCACTCTTCTGAAGCCTACGAGCCGTCTCCACTGCAGTGTCTGTTGTGTTAGAACTGATAGACCTTGTGATGAGACGACTTGTTGACTCTGATATTTTGCCTGGATGTCATCTCTTGGCTTTGGAATCGATGGACTTCATTTCATATTCTTCCAGCTGTCATGGCCTCACTTGATGCAGTTTGGTGATTTTCTTGGCCGAGAGACGCTATCAATGAGCTGAATAATGCTGCTTCTCTTTTCTTGGGAAATCTTCTTCATGGCTGCTCGAACCAGTAACCTTTCACTTTGGAATCAGCCTAATAACACACTGAGCTATTAGGGAATGTGAGAACAGGTTGTAATTTGTAGTATCAAGAAGAAAAAGATTGTCTCACCACCAGGTGCAAAGTAGTAACAATGCAGTTACATGACAAGAATCTGCAGAACTAAGCATATGCTAAATTGTTACAGGTCAAAGTTATATAAGAGATCGCCAAGATGATTGTCTATAAAATGATGGTAGCCTCACATCCAAAGCTGTTGTGGATGGTGAGATATGGAGACTGAAAGTCACTATTTCAAAACATTGTTAACCCTTTGCTCGTCAGTGTAAAGTATACTTATTGGATACAACTTTAGAACACAAAAACTTGTGGAAATAGCAAAACGCTGCAGGAAGTGGGAAAAAATATTTTTTTAACAAAAACATCCTAAATAAAAATTTGTGGAGTCTCTGAGTAATAGTATCGCCTCCATCAGGTCCTTCATAGATTACCTAAAATCTGATCTCATTATTTTAAGCCTAGAGAAAGGCTCTCTATACCAACTATGGTTGGTGGCAAAGCGGTGACCACAGGGGCAACATCTCTTACAATGTCAGGGTATAAAGGAATTGCAAAAACAAACTAAACTTTATTAATATTACACTAAAAATGTGCCACAAAATATGGCCTCAAAAATTCTAATCACCAAGCCTACCTATATAGACGCGGAGCGACCGTCCCGATAAGGACGACCCCGCCAATCCCTAACCTGATAAACTAACCACTATCTAAAAATAACTAAATCTACTACAGTGAACTAAATATCCCCAAAAGTGTAACAAACTAAACACTAAGTTATAAATACCTATACAAAAAATATCTCGATATAATGATGCACTATTCAGGTCCCAATAATGTACCTAAGAGTATCTATTCCGGATATATATTGTCCCAATTTTTAATCCTACGCGTTTCCCCCTTGTTCAAAATAAATAGGGTTCATCAGGGACTTATCGTTGGACAAAACACCCTTCATTAACAATATATTCATTCAGAAATTTTTCAAAAGATGTAGTTTATACACTGAGGTATCAAGATAAATACTGATATGGTAGGCATAACCACATTGTAGCCAACGTGGGAAGTATCTTATAAATAATGCATGACACTATAAACTGATCTGGATGTGTACTAAATTACATATCATACTCACAAAACCGTTCACATGTCAATGCCGCCAATGCTCGATATTCTGGATAAAGCAATACAAAGTATATCAATTACCATAGTATCCACAGCATCGTCATTTCTCCCCCTGGAGTAAATACAACCATATTCATACCTGACGGCAATGTCATGGAAACCAGACTCCCGGAATATTGCATCAAGCTCGGATAGATGCTAGTATGGTAAGCATACCCCAGTTGTAACCGATCTGGGAGGTATCATGTCAATAATAAAGGATACTAGACGCTGGTCAGGATATATATTCTATTACGTATCATACTCACAAACCCGTTCACATGTCTATGCTGCCGATGCGCGATATTCTCAATTACATGCCACCTCCTGAATTCGGTACACTCCCACACTACCTGTCCAGACTCGCATCATTACAGCGAGGCCATATTTTGTGGCATATTTTTAGTGTAATATTAATAAAGTTTAGTTTTAACAGATAGGTAGACAACTTTTTTGCAGTGTTTGTTTTTGTAGACTTTTGGACGAGTTGTCACGATAGTATCAGGAAAGAGGCCTTGCTATAGGCGGACTGCCTTGAGGTTATTGTCGTTTGAATTGTTATAAAGGAATTGCCTCAGACACAGCCAGTTTTGATGAACGGTTGAACTCTTCTACTTCTTTGAAAGCAAGTGAAAAATGTTGCTGAAATATGGTCAATATATTTGCTAGGAGAGCGCAATCTTTTCCCCTGTGGTACCGCTTTGCCTGCTCCATGTCATCCAAATACTTTTCAAAATTAAACTCACCCGATGAGGTTGAAGATCTGGGAGCAGCAGCACTTGACAGACCCAATCCTCTTGCTCTTGGCAATCTATTGAACTAACTGTACCAATTTATTATTGATTTTGGGAGTTGGTCCATTTTAAAATGACTCCATCTCCACCAAAATGGGCACCGACTGACTCCACAGCCCTGTTGACTAAACACTCTAGAAAAGCATAATAAGGCACATTTTCTATGTAATTAGCACCAAAAATAATGACATGCATGCTTTATACCACATTGATGTGTTTTAGAAAGCTTGTAGACACTTCTGTGCCTTATGCAAGAAAAGGGGTAAAAGGGGTGTGACATCGGGAAAAGGGGCGTGGCTTTGTGGAAAGAGCATGGCTTAGCTTGCCATACTGCGAATACACCCTCCCCCCCAAAAAAAAAAAAGGAAAAAGATCGCCAAAAATTTGGCACAATTAGTGGCATAAAGTAAACTAAATAATATATGGTATAAAGTTAGGCAAGACAGTCTGAACCTGCTCTAGATTTATCGATTTGATGCTGAATATGGTGCATTTAAAGTCTGTCTAGTCTAACTATACACTAAGCCTCGTGTGTCAAATTTAAGGCCCGCAGGCCATAACCAGCGACCCGCCGCATCATTTTATGTGATAATCAAGAGCACAGACACAGCAAGCAGGGATGTCTAAGGCTATGTCCACATAAGTATTACAAGTTGGAATTCACGCAGATTCTGACTTTAAATACTTGTCTAAAACCAGGTAAAACCATCCTTATTGACATCAATAGAAAATATGCGCAGTTTTACAGCGGTTGTTTTTTTTGCTGTCAAAAACTTAGAACATGTTCATTCTTTGGTCAGAAGAAATATGGAAATTTACGGTTGATGTCAGTGGGGATGGCTAAAAACCTCATATAAAATGCACTCCAAACATTTCTATGTGGTTTTTAAAGTGTAATTAATGGAACTTGCTTCGGACTGTAAACCATGAGTAAAAAAAAAACCTTAATCCTCATGCAATACTATGTAAATACTCAGTGAAAATTGTGTCATCCAATGCGGTCTTCAATGGCAGAATCCGACTATTAAATTTTACTCGTCGGATTCTACCATTGAAAACCGCAACAAATGATGCATTTTCAACTAGTATTAACATGATATTGGAGGTAGATTTAGGGTTGTTTTTTTACTGATGGTTTTCATGTGGACATATGCCAAGGATGGACACAGGACGACTGGCTCTCCACTTTGCAAAATGCTGACTATGTCCTCCAAAGGAGATGTGGTGCCATAAGCACAGGAAGTGGACACGATCTTGTATTCATAGCTCCAGTACACAGCTCCACATTGATTTATTTAGCAAGTCACAGGAGTCTGCATAGTTCTAACAATGCTATAGCCACCCTTCAATGTTCCATTGAAGGCAACATATAACACTGATATGGCCCTCAATTAAAATGAGTTTGACACCTCTGCTCCAAGTATTAGACAGTATTGAATCTGCAAATTAAAATCCTGTTAAAACATAACTTTACTAAAACTATCTAATTAACTTACATCTAGATTGTAATTTTAGATAGTTAGTAAAAGTTATGTTTTAACAGGATTATATTTGCAGTGTTTATATTGATTTAAATCTCTGTTCATTAGGATTGCAGAATTTCTAGTATTGAATCTGCCCCAATATCTATGACTTTATAATAAAATTAAAAGGGTTGTCCAGGAAACAACAAATTTCAAGCGGTTGGCATGAGTCTTTATTCATCTTCCAGTAATGGTTTTTTTGTGTGATTTTCTATTGTTGTACATAGCTTCACTTCTCTTCAGCCAAACAGCAGCATTTCTAGTTTGAAAGCCATTTCTCTTTGCCCTTTAAAACTACATGTCTTAGTGCATGCCCCCTGTTTTCTCGTTCGTGTTCAAATCCCTGGGAGGCAGGACCACATGGGTTTGGCTTTAATGACGAACCTGTAAAAAAAGATAATGCCCTTTGGTCACTTGAGCTGGGGACACAGCTATTTCTCGTGGGTCCAGGTCTGCAGATCTACTGAGTTTCCTGTCAAATAGCTAAGGAAGCCCACAGAAAAAATAAAGTACATTGCAAATGTGACTGGAAGAGATATTATTCATAAAATATTTAACCAAACCAATAAGGGGAATGGAGCATCTTTTGGGGAGGATAAAAGAATTAATCGTATTTAGTATTGAGAAAAGACCGCTCTGGGGAGACATGATTAATTTATACATTTATTTAAATGGCCCATACAAATAGTATGGGGGAAAGCTATTTCATGTAAACCCCCCTCAAAAGATAAAAGGGCGCTCCCTCCATCTGGAAGATAAAGGATTCAATCTCCAGAGGAGAAAAGCCTTCTTCATCATGAGAACTGTGAATCTGAGAAATGGAATTCCTGAGGAGCTGTTCACAGCAGGAACAAGTGAGGGTTTCAAGAAAGGCTTAGATAACCACCTGAAACTAAAACATATTAATACGTATGTAGCCGTATATAATGCTAGATCCAGTCTGTTGGCAACTCTGGGATCAGAAATGAAATTTTCCTTGGAACAGATTGGTTCCAGCCTTATGGGTTTCAAGGCCTTTATCGGTAGGGGAAACTAGGCTTAAAAAATCTCCCTCCCTTCAACCACTTTTTCCCCCTACTCTTGGTTGAACTTGATGGACATTTATCTTTCTTCAACAGTATTAACTATGTAACTAATTTTCCACAAGACAACTCCTGCACATTTATCTGTCACAAAAGAAAAAATGAGTTGAAATGGTTGAAGCACTCCCCTCCCCCCAAACATGATGTGCCTATTTCACTATACAGATGTAATGACTTTGATAGTTTTATTTCCACCACTGGTGAACACTACAAAACTACAATCCTACCACATAATAGATTTCCCAAATATGGCGGATTGTAATAAAATGCAGCTTCATGACGACATAACAGGTAAAATACTAGCTTACACTTCATGAATGTCCTACAAAGTTACTATCACTACAGTACAACATTTTGCAGCTAAAATTATATATATTATATATATATATATATATATAATATACTATATATATATATATATATTATATATATATATATATATATTACACACACACATAGATATATATATATTATAGTGTGTATATATATTATACACACACACACATATATAATATATATACCATTGTAATGCTGCAAGTCTCTTGTTAGCAGTCATCTTAAATCTCATAAAAACACATTACAAAGGGCTTGTTTGCAGCAATTGTCCTAAAAGATGGCTGTGGAGAAAGTCTGTATGGCAATAGCCTTCTGTTCCCCCAACACAAATATAAGCGGTCTTTTGTCCTCCTCATTTTCCAAAGGATACAAGTGAATAAAAGGTGGAAGCAGAAGCTAGCACACCAGCAATCCCCACTGACAGCACAAATCTCTGCTTGCCTCCTCTCTAATTTGCCAACCCTGAAGAATAATATTAAAGGCTGCTGGACAGCAGAGAAAACATCTGTTCTTTGAAAACTGAACTGTGTCAATTTCACAAAAGGTCCAATTACTGCCCAAAGCATGTAACAGCCAGTAGTGGAGAAATCCAAGACTAACATCTGAAAGACCAGTCCTATAGAACAAACTTCTTTTACTGTGTCTAATTATCTGGATAGAATTCAGCGCTACATTGTTTTATAGCATGGGATTCAAAGCACTCCCAAGTCTGCTACTGCATATACAGCATTACGCAGCATAAGACTCTAGAACAGATCAATAGTGTGTCTCTGGGAATATTTTGTAAATTAATAATATAAGATGCGTAATGAGTTGTAAGCACTCTTCATCATGGTTCACCCTACATAAAAATACAGTACTATTTCCTGAATGGTAATAAATATTGCACAATTTTTCCTACTTTATGACTAACTGGATTGAAAATGTGAAACAAATTGTTCAAAGCATGTACAGCAGTTGTCTTGGTGTACACATCCATCTCAAAGCCATAATATTTAGGAGAGGATTACAGTGAAATGGTGCTTTAAGAAAAGTGACAGCTGGTTTGCAATTGTAAAGCCTTGATTAAGAGCAAAGACTAGAATTTATCTTTGTTCATCTAAATCCCACGTGACAAACTTAAGGCCCACGGGCTGAATCTGGCCCTCCACGTAATTTTCTGTGGTCCTCAAGAGCTTAAACACACAAGCACTGGCTCTTCACTTTCCCTGAAGAACACAACACAGTGCAGCAGGGTGGGTGCCATTTTATACTTGGAGCTTTTGTGTTTGTTCCACACCGCTCTTTTTAGCAACTCATAGGTGGAGGTCCAGCTCTGACAGCCCTGACCATGCACCTGCAACCCGTGCCATGGGGACAAGCCCTAAGGGTATGTTCACACAGCATGTTGAATCCATTTTTGGATCTGTTTATAGATGTGTGTTTGGATCTGTGTTTCGGACCCTTAACGGACCCAAAACACTTATCTAACAATGTGCAGTGTGTTTTACATTGCTTTCAATGTAAAACACGTATCAGCGTTCAGACGAGTGATCGCCGATGCGTGTCTCATTGCATCTTTCGGATCCGTGAAAAGAATTAACATGTCAATTCTTGATCCGTTTGATGCAGCAGGTGCCCTATTTAAAACTATAGGGTGCGTGTCTGCTGCAGGCAAAACGCATCCAAACACGCACCTGCGTGTTGGATGCAATTTATGCAGCATCTAAAAAGGTGATCCAACATGTCATGTAAACATACCCTAAGGGGACATATGAGGCCCAACGACGGGGCTGACAACTGAGAAAACAATCATTTATTATCAGACTTTATTCTTTATGCAGCCCTAAATATTGTTTGTATCTTCCTGCGGAAACAGGGGATATTGCCATCAATAATTAAAAATTAACATAAATCATGTTAAATTATTCATGAGGCCTGAAGACTTGGCAGTGTGAAGGCTTCCTTTAAGGAACACCAATTGTCTAGTAATTAGTTGAATGGCGCTATAAATGGGCAATTATCGGCTCATATAAAAGGAACCTTACAATAACGAGCTCTAATTATGGATAATAAAAGGAGCTTACATTTGTACATGGGGTACACATTATTAAAATAAGGCTTTGTTTACAAATGGAAGGGAAAAATTATAACTTTGTGTCCATGTAGCGAGTCATAAATCCACAGATTAAAGGGGTTTTGCCATGATCTCATTTCATACCTCCTGCATCCAGCTCTTCAGCTCTATGTGCTCAGAAGGGGGCGTGTGTGATTTGTTTGAATTGCATATCATGTGACCCAGCAGGATGACATCACCAGGCCTTTCCTCTCTCTAGTCAAAGACAGGTCTGTTTATTTACAGCGGTCCAAGTAGCTACCCCGGAGCTTCGAGGTAATGCTTTTTACCTCCCGACACAAGGGTCCGAGGTTCAAATCCCTGCAGGACCCAAACCTGTGGATTTTATTTTCTTTATCAATACACAGACCTCATTGAGGTCTCTTTTTAAATTCATTTGCACTGTTTGACTAATTAATAAGGAGTATAGAGGACAGGAGCAAAATGACAACACCTGGGGTTTGAGCACTCAGTAGCTGTCTGAGAGGAGAGGTGATGTCTGAGCGTGTGCGCCCTGGACTGAGGAGCTCTCAGCCCAGGTCGTATCCCCTGGAGACGAGCAGTAAACAATGGATCACTAAAAGGGGGAGCTAAACAAAATGGTCCAGAATTTTAAATAACAATGAATGGTGAAAATGTTTATTATTTAATTTGCAAGCTTCCCAGGTCAATTTTACTTCGTGGCAAAACCCCTTTAAGTCCTTGTGTCAATGACTGGAATGCTCTTATTGGCTCAATTTTTTTAGTTAAAGAAGCCTTTACACATACAGTATCTCACAAAAGTAAGTACACCCCTCACATTTTTGTAAATATTGTATTATTTTTTATCCAATCGGGGTTGCCGTACTTTGATTACACTTTCCATGTAATTTTCCCCGCTCTCTTAATTTTGAAAAGACAATCTCTGGATAGGACGCGGAGCATATGCACTTGACTTCTTTGCTCAACCTTTATAGGCCTGTTCTGAGCGAAACCTGTGGTGTTAAACTGCTGTAAGATCTTGGCCACCGTGCTTCAGCTCAGTTTCAGGGTGTCGGCAATCTTTTTATGGCCTAGGCCATCTTTATGTAGAACAATAATTCTTTTTTTCAGATCCTTAAAGAGATTTTTGTCATGTGGTGTCATGCTGAATATTCAGTGACCAGTTTGAGAGTGTGTGAGAGCGAGGACACCAAATTTAACACACCTGCTCCCCATTCACAACTGAGATCTTGTAACACTAACAAGCCACATCACACCATGTAGGGAAAGTAGCATATTGGGCACAACCTGTCCATTTACCCTTAGGGGCGGACTCATATTTGTTGCCAGTGGTTGAGACATTCATGACGCTTTCTCCAGGCGGGATGCAGGCGTGGACGATCTGGGCGCTAGCAGTATCTGGGTGAGCTGGCCTATGTATATGTATCTACCTTTGCTGCGTTTAGACATTCATGCCTGTTATTTTGAGGACACACCAAATTTACATTGTTATACAAGCTGTACACTTACTAATTTACATTGTATCAAAGTGTCATATCTTCAGTGTTATGAAGAGATAAGGCATGTTCACACGGCCCTTTAAAATGGGCCGTATTTTGGCCGTAATTACGCGCCGAAGTGCGCCAATAGGGCCGAAAACGGCCATTTTTTAAATACAGTTTTTAAACAGATATCTTCCCCCCCCCGGGCGGGGAGATAATTGACCCCGTCACTTTCTAGCGGCGTATAAAGCGCCGCTAGCAGTGATTGTCTATGGGCCGGCGAAGTGCCGGCCCCCGGCTCACTCCCCCGCTCCTGCCCCGCCCCGTCCACACGTCGTAATTGCGGGGCGTAATTACGCCCTGCAAATACACCGTGTGAACATAGCCATAGAATACAATATTTACAAAAATGTGAAGGGTGTACTCACTTTTGGGAGATACTGCAACTCCACTTATGTGTGTGGCCATTCGTTTCCATTATAATCAGCATCACATCTCTTGAGACGTTTTACTGACAATGACTTTACTACTGCATAAATGATGTGAACACCCAAATCATGAGGAAAAAAAAAAAAAAGACATCCATCCATTCAGCTCAGCCTAATGTAATAGCACTCTGTACACTGTCTCATGTATGTGGTGTTCCGCTATCACCCTATATGGCCCCCCTCACCTTCTTTTCTGAATATTGAAACCCTAATTTTAAGTATCAGATAAAAACCTCTCTACTTGAGCAAAACCATAGGTCTCCAGGAAGAAGAACAGGAAGAAGACTACTCTGTATGCAAACAACCTTATTCATGATATCCCTGGCTATTTTGCCATATGCTCTTTCCCTTATTAGAGATTTTGGAATACCTTCTGGCCTGCTCGTTAACTGGCAGACGTCAGCACTATGCTTCTGCTTTGCCAGACTCCTACCTCATCTTTAGAATATTTCAATGGTTACAGAGTTTAAGTATCTTGGGATCATAATCAAACCTAAATCCCCTTTTAGCTTACCTTTGACATATATTCAAGGCATGAAGCTCTCTTCCATTATTTGCAGGATTAATCTTATTAAAATGGTAGCGCTGCTGAAATGCTTAAACTGAACAGTGCCTTGAAAAAGTCTTCATACCCCTTGAACTCTTCCTCATATTTAAATGTTACCGTCACAAACTTAAATACTTGCTATATTGTGTTAATTGATCACATAAAATATCCAAAAAATACATTTAAGTTTGTGGCTGTAATGTTTAAAAATGAAGAACAATTAAAGGGCTATTAATACTTTTGCAACCATCTGTATATAATACAACAAGCAGACAGACTTAAGATAATTTAAACAGGTTCACTTCTTGTTTGATATACTGGTCTGGGTGTATTTACCAGAGCCTGATGCAAAGCGAAGTGGACATGGCTGTGGGAAACTCCCAGGTCCCTACCCTTGACCACTAAAGTGCCCAAACAAGGTACCGAGGAGCCAGGCAGAGGGCATAGCCGGCCAGGTACAAGGAGGATAGTCAGGCAAGCAGGTATAGATACATTCAGAAGGACATAAGCAAGGGTAGACACTTGGGAACACATCAACAAAAAAGCAGGCAATCCTTAGTGAGACAACCACAAACTGCTATAGGTTGAGTGTAAGTTCATTAATAAAAGCAGAGGTAAGCAAGCATTAAGCTTAAAATCCTTAATTTAAACGTGGGAAGCAGATCAGAGCTGAGAAGGTGAGTAGATGCCACAGGGACGAAATGGATAGTCAGGAGAACAGTCCTTATACAGAGTCTGCCAGAATCCTCAGATAGAACTAAGAGCATGGAAAAGCAGACGTGAGTAGTGATGCCAGCAGGGACTGAAGAGAGTCACACACACCAGAGCCTTCTCTTCTTCCGAGTCTGCCGAGATCCTCAGATGAGATAAGGAGCATAAACACCTTCTTCAGACCTGCTGTAGTGGCCAGTACAGGAAACTTCATGAGAGTCCACAGCTGGAACACAAGAGGTGGTTAGCAGGTCGAGAGGTGGGCAGGATTGCATCAGACGGAAAGGCTTCAGGCAATGTGAGAGGCATTGTTGGCCCCAAAGGATGGGCTCACCCATTTTCCAGTACAATAAAGGAATGTGTAGCTGCAACCACGGGCGGCAATGAAGCGAGGAAGAATGTAATCTTCTCCTGTAGAATAAGCGGTTTGGTACGGAACAAGAGACCTTCAAGACGACCACATTGATAGAAGAAAATAGCAGAGGCCTTTCTAGAGAGAACTTGGAAACCAGGGACGAGCGAATTTCGTTTCCTGCAGAACGAGAGTCGAGGACGGCAGGGACTTGAAAGCTGAGGCCAGATGGAGAGCCGAGGGTGTCTGGTGTGCTTAGACATAAAACAGACACATCTTTGCCCAGGCCCGCCTCTCCCACAAAGCCTAGGCGCTGGGGTCTCCCAGATGAACTCTGGCAAACTGGGCAATCTTTCAGGACATGCCGAATGCTGCCACAGTTTAGGCAAAGGTTCAGACTGCATCTGTGTCTGTGCTCCTCTTCTGTTAGACCAACGCTCTCTACCCGCATAGGTTCTTCCTGAAGACATGGCGACTTTTGAGGACTTTGGAAGACTGGTGCAAGACAACGAAGACTGTGAGGCTGGGACTATTCCATGTGCTGACGAAGCTCTCATTCTCTCTCAGAAAAACTGATGTCCGTTCTGGTGGCTAGAGCAATGTGGTCATCCAGAGTAGTTGCGAGATCACAACCAGCCAGTTCATCCTTGATTCACCCAGCGAGGCCTTCCCAGAAGGTCGCTACAAGAGCCTAATTATGGCAGGTAAACAGTGAAATATGAGATGAAACTGTCTCTTAGAGTAGATTGACACGGCTTATTTTGGCGCACATTTCACCACATATTGCGCTTTATACGCGGCGAAATGCATGTCGTAATTATGGTAATCCATAGCTCTCATAGAGAACTATGGGTTACATGTCGCCCACCCCGCGCATACAATACGATCGTATTGCACGCGCGGGGGAAGAATCGACATGTCAATTGTTCACGGTGATTACGCGCCGTGAACAATGCATGTCAATGGGGCTGGCGGGCTACCGCTCCCCCCTCCATGCTTTAGAAAGACACGCTGATCCGTGTGAACATACCCTTACTGTATAATAGCATGTTGACATAACATCAAATCTGTTCTGGAAAAGAGCAAGGGTGCCCCAAAAATCAGTTATATTATGAACACTAATCACTTTTATTGTTATGTAACGTTTAGTAAAGTGTGTCCCGGGGAAAGCAAAGTTTGCTTATCTTGCAGATGTGAACACAGAATGAGCAATAGTGGCGCGCTGCAATACGCCCAAAATATGGTCTGCAACTCATAAGGGACTATATACAGGAGTATGTGGACAAATACAATATTATTAGTGATTGCCAGCATGGATTTACTAAGGACAGAAGCTTTCAGACCAATCTGATCTGTTTTTATGAAGAGGTGAGTAGAAGTCTGGATAGCGGGGCAGCTGTGGATATTGTGTTTTTAGACTTTGCAAAGGCATTTGACACTGTCCCTCATAGGCGTTTGTTAGGTAAATTAGAATCCATTGGGTTAGAGTAATTGGATTAAAAATGGGCTGCTAGATCGTACTCAGAGAGTGGTGGTAAATGACTCCTACTCTGAGTGGTCCCCGGTTGTGAGTGGGGTGCCGCAGGGCTCAGTATTGGGTCCTCTCTTATTTAATGTATTTATTAACGATATAGTGGAAGGGATCAAGAGCACATTTTTGCAGATGACACCAAACTATGCAGGGTAGTGCAATCTATGGAAGATACTCATAAATTGCAATCGGACCTGGACACACTGAGTGCTTGGGCAGTCACTTGGCAAATGGGGTTCAATGTAGATAAATGTAAAGTTCTGCATCTTGTTCCTAATAATCTGCAGGCATCATATGTCCTAGGGGGAGAAAAACTGGGAGTATTGCTTGTTGAGAAAGATCTCGATGTTCTTGTAGATCATAGATTACAGACAGCATGCAATGTCAATAAGCTGCCTCTAGGGCAAGTAAGATATTGGGGTGTATTAAAAGAGGCATGGACTCGCGGGGTAAGGATGTAATTCTACCGCTGTACAAAGCATTAGTGCGACCTCACTTAGAATATGCTGTTCAGTTCTAGCCTCCAGTTTATAGAAGAGATGTAATGGAGCTGGAGAGAGTACAAAGACGAGCAACCAAACTTATAAGGTGAATGGAGCATCTTAGTTATGAGAAGAGGTTAGAAGAAATAAACATATATAGTATTGAGAAAAGACGGTTTCGGGGGGACATGAATAATTTATATAAATGGTCCCTACAAAAAGGATGGGGAAAAAAAATTTCAAGTGAAGCCCCCTCAAAAGACAAGGAGACATTCCCTTCGACTAGAGAAAAAAGGATTCAATCTCCAGAGGACAAGAGCGTTCTTCACTGTAAGAACTGTGAATCTGTGGAATAGCCTGCCTGAGGAGCTGGTAACAGCAGGAACTGTAGAGAGTTTCAAGAAAGGCTTATCTGCATACCTGGAACTAAAGAATATTAATGAGTACGTAGCTATGTAATTATGGATCATGGATGGTGGAGGCTCTGGGGTCAGAGATAGGGTCTCCACTGGAGCAGATTGGTTCTTGCCTTGTGGGTTCCAGGGCATTAACCAGTGGTGAGGCTGTACTTAAAGTCCTTGTCTCTCTCCCTTCACCCACATTTTCCCCACCTTTGGTTGAACTTGATGGACATGTGTCTTCTTTCAACCGTACTAACTATGTAACTAGGATAATTCACAGCTCTTCTTGAGAGCCATGATTACCTGACATTTTCCCTGACGTGTATTGCATGCCTGGATAAAAAAAGCGACATTTCGCAGGGGAAAATTAAAGTGAATGGGGGCTGGGCCAGAGCGTTTAAGAAGCACGTACTATCCAGTGCTATGTCTAAAACACCCGTGTGCACAGATACGCGCCACAATATGCCGTATTATTGTGCCTCACTGTTTTACTTTTAGCTGTATTATTTGTCTTTTTAAGCTCTGAATTAAATTTAGAAACATGCAACAAAGCTATCTGCACTAATCTAAAACCAGTAGCCAGGTTGTACAATTACAACATCATAATCACAGTTAACTTCTATATTTTAATTTGTGGTGTATGGCATAAAAAAATAAAAATTGCACTCATATTGCTACAAAACATACTGCTTTGCTTATAGCATGGTTTTGACATTCTACAACAAGCTATAACCTTGCATTTTAAACTGCAGGTCTTTTAACAAAAGCTTTGTTCATATCTACATCTGAGGTTCAGTTCAGAATTTCTGTCACAAAAGTGAAAACGGAAACAAAATAATTAGTTTGACAACAGACACCAACTGCACCCAACTGACCCTAAATATTTCAATGGTTCATTGGGTTTCCGCTGTGGTGCCCATCGCGTAGACAGATAAGATGGCAGCAGCTTGCTGCGCTATTTTTTTCTGTCGTTCCCAATGGAGCATGCGACAGAGGCTCCTAATGCAACCTCCAATGCAAATCTGAACAAAGCCCAAGCTGCTGCACAATATTATTTTGGTACCCAGCTGTTGGAAACACTTTTGCCATTTTCACTATTTAGCTGTACAAGCTCTCTAATTAGATTCCTAGCAGTGAACCATGCCATGTGGCTTATGATGTGTGAATTAAGGTGTGTGATTTGTAAGAGCTTAGCAACAACTAATTTCTTCATGTAAATAAAGCCTTTTAGTGGGGTGTGTATGGCTTCACGTTACAAAGACGTAATTACCATGACATCTAAAACTCAAAAGCCAATGTGGGAAAATGCAAGGTCATGAAGTCATTATTCTACAAAGGTTTCTTGGTTTTTAAAGTGCACCACTGGTTTCAATCTGAACAAACAGGCAGCACGTAAACTTCCATTTAATTTCTTAGGTTTAAAGGGTTTTCCCACCACAAGTTTCCAAGACTTTTTCCAAGCTGCTGCTTTAGGGTGCTTTCACATGTGTTTTTTGTGCGGTTTTCTTGCAGAAATGCACAGTAACTTATGCTGTGTATTTCAGCCAAAAAAAAAAAAACATGAAAAAACGCACCAAAAATGGAATGTGTGAAAGCACCCTACACTCAGAAAAATGGGGGCATCTACAATTGGTTCAAGCAATTGGTGCTGTGAATATGCACACCCCCCAAAGCCAGAGCATCAGATTCACATCAGGTGAAGAAGAAAAAAAAAAAAAGAAGCACCTTGCACAAAATAATACAAAGCACTCCAAAAAAAAGTACCTGCTCCCTGTAGCGCTCTACACAACATGACGAATTGGCCTCTACACTGCTTGACCATACTGCAGTAGCAGAAACCAAACTTCCAGAGAACGGACAGAGAAACATGCTCCAGGGCTTCTCTGCAAGCCATGGAACATTTCTCCATTATTGCTCATTGACTGGTTGCTGTGGCCGTGCTGTGCATTTTTGGCCATAGGCAACATCATTGTGACCTCCCATAGCACACAGTGATGGTCGGTAACCAAGGCAAGGAGTAAACACACAAGGTGACATAGGATGAATACCAGTTGAAAGATAGATTTTGGGTAGGGGAATACATTTGCAAAGTTGTTCTTTTTCACATAGAAAAGCTTGCCAGTCCCATTTGTTGAGGTAAGAATACCCCTTTAAAGATTTTAAAGCTGGACCCCTACTTAAATCTATACTATTATCAACAGGAGTCTGTGATCCTAGCTGTCTGTAAATACCAGGACAGGTGATAAAACTAAGGTGTGTGTGTGTATATATATATATGTACATAAATATTTACTATTTTGCCATAGGCAAACTTAAACTATATCAGTTCTCAATCTATAAAACATAAAACGAACTGTTATTATGTATAAAACTTAACCTCTATACACACTATTTAAAACCTGATTTCTAACCTCTCAATTTATCCCTTTTCTAATTGTGAAGGAAACTCCTTTTTTATTATCAAGCCTGGTGGAACACCACCTATTAACAGGAAAAGCTTATATAAACAGTGATTTACTAACTTCAGTAAGGGATCCCAAACATCCTACTTGGGCAGTCGTCCCTAATCTCATGGACACAAAACATATAAGGTTTCCTTGTGAAACCCTCTGCAGCGGGCGACACTGTAGACAGAGGTGAGAAATCACAATTTAAAACGTCATATCTGACCCCACCGACATGTTTCACCAGCTAAACTGGCATCATCAGGGGATAGAGGTCCGGTCCTCTATCTTCATATGAAGCCAGTTTAGCTGGTGAAACATGTTGTCACCCGCTGTTGTATATATATATATATATATTATATATATATATATATACACACCACTATATTATATATATATATATATATATATTATATATATTTTATATATATATATATATATATTTTATATTATATATATTTTACACATACACACACACACACCCGACACATACATACATACATAAACACTTGGGGCAACATGCATGAACAGGGCTGCTCCATAAGTCTGGCATCTTTTCAGCCCGACATCTAGCCCCGTTCACTATATTTTTACATTGCATATATGCCAACATCAGGCACATTACAGAGTGCTCGCGGCACTTTGTAATGCGCCTGATTTCAGGGGGCATGCGGGAGGCGGGGTGCACTAGAATTGTATGAAGCTATAGATTTATAGCTTCAGTATGGTAATTCTAGGCGCATTATTGCTGGAACAGGTATATCACTTTCAAAGTGGTTTACCTGAGCCAGAAGTGTCGTCTAAGCGCTAGAATGCACCTGATTTATGAACGGGTTCATAAATCAGGCCCTTTGACATTATAATGTTACAGCTCACAACAAATGCTTATAATTCATATAAGCAATCTGATCTATGTAGGTATATCACTTATCTTTACGATTTATGATAAAGCCATATAGGGGGAAAAAATGCTGATGTCTTTCTTTGCAAGTCCACCACCAGATGTGGATTGCAAAGGCATGTTACATATATGTAAATGTATATCATGCCATGAAATCTTTGTACATATTTTACCACTGTGTGAATAGGTTTTTGTCATATCCAAATTCAATTGCATTATACTGTACTTATTTGTAGATTTCAAGGTGCAAAGTCTGCACCAAAAATTCAAAGGAAATATGCCACATTTGCTTGGATGTGGAGCAGTCTAAAATATTTTACATGGTACACTTGAATGCAAGCTCTGTCTATAAAAACATATGTTGAAATGCTAGTATTCCAGCATATACTGAGAAACCATTAGGGCCCGTCCCCACGGCAGAGAGCAAATACCGGGTGGAAGGATGAACATGTTCTATATATTCCGGACCGCCGGCGGTCTAAAAAACTGTCCAGCAGAAAATCCGTGCAGTGAGGACCGCTGCACAGATTTTCCATAGAGGACCATGATAAAGTTTGACAGCCGGTTTACAGACCATGCTGTTTAACAGAACCTGCTCTTCACAGCCAGCTCCAGGCTCCCACTTCCCGTTCAGGTTGTTGGTGACTCTATAGTAGTAATTGGCATATCAGCTCTTCTATTCCTGGATTAGCCTGTTAGAGGGGCATTGCTAATAGAACGGTTTTAAGCAACAGGGAAGAAGGTTACTGAACACTAAAGGGTTAATGCTCGTCACTAAAATAGACAAGCAAGCTCCTATGCTGTTAGTAATATCACCAGTTAGACCATCCTGTCTAGGGCAGCTGGAGCAATGACTGCAAAGAGGTGTTCAGTAACCTAGGGAAGCTTGTGTACACAAGCAGGAAATGAAAAATGCTTTACCTCTGAAAGGAAGCAGAATCAGAAGAGCAATGTATTTGGTAATAGTCTTTATTTAATCTTGCCCATATCTTTAAAGCTAATCACTGTAGTGAGAATATCTCTTTAAGATTTGGTATCTATCTATCTATCTATACTGTAGTATAAGCACAGATGAATTTTTTCTCTACCTGAAAGCTGTAAACAAGCGAACAATTACTAACGTGAGTCTCAACTTCTGGCTCCTGCTACCATAATAATCCATCACCTACTGAAGAACTTAATCCAGGATTAAAAAATTGATGAAGATATATAGGATTATATATCTTTCACATGCGGGAAGTTTGAGATAAAACCCTATTCTACAGATAAAACAACCATATTAGTAATTAGCATGGCATAAATTATTGTGTGTTTTATTTGCCCAACTATTTGCCTTCTCTTTATTTATTTTTTTCAAACTGAATACGTTTTACTATTTTTCCTAAAATATTTGCTAAAAGCATAACTCTAGAATTACATGTCTGATGTCCTTGAAGACCACACAATGCTTTTTTTGCTGGTATCCACAGTATCCACATGTATCCACAGTAGAGAACATAGCCAAGTAATATAGAAATGGATACAAAAACAAACAATTCAACCTAGAGGATAGAACATTTGTGATTAAGTACAAATCACAGCCAGAAATATAAATCAAGGACAGTCACGCAAGAAAATATTAGTGAGAGCTATCACATAACACACAAATAACTCGTCCAATACTTTGAGCAGCTCAACTTCCATTTCCAGTTTTCCTTAGAAATCTTTGTACATGGTACAACCTATATTATTATTGAAAATGGATCTAAATGTGCCCATTAAATAAACAGCAAGCACCACAATCAATGCTGTGTGGTGGGTTTCAATGGGATATTTTGTATAAGAATAGGTCTGAGACTAATTATAATTTATTATGTTGGCTCACATCATCAGAAGTGGATGTTGGCGGCGCGGCAATAGAGTTTGAACCTTCCTTTCAATATTCATCAAATTTTCTTGTCATGCAACCGATGGCAGAAGAAGGGCAACCTGACAAAATTAAATCTGACAAGACAGTGCATATAAAGCAAAAGTGTGTAATGGAATTCCGCCATGCGGAGAAAAATGTAATCCATTGAGATTCATGGATTTGGTGCCTTTTTCTTCCATCTATTTGGGCCAATGGAAGATAGACTGCATGGGAAACGTTTCCTAGCAACAATGCCTTCATAGCAGCTGTAAAACAGTGGGTCACCTGTCCTGGTGCAGAATTCTACAAATGCAGCCTACAAGCTCCCATTTGTCTTAGGCATAAATGCATAGTCAAGGGTTGGGGGGGGACTACCTCATAAAATAGTGATTTTGTAGCTGAAAATGTGTTCTATCAAATAGCACCACTTGTAGGAACAATCTGTGGCACAAATGATCTACCTTGTGTCATACATAAAAGGGTGTTCCCAGTACGCACTTTGGTGACATATTGATAGAATATGCCGCAAATGCATTATAGGTGCGGGTGCCACCTCTGGGAGTACAGAGTACAACTGAACACACTGCTCAGCTTTACTTGGACTTCCCATAGACCAGAATGAAGAGTTGTAAGCATGACAGCTCTCCTCCATTCCGAGACTTTTGGGTGCCCGCACCTATCACACTTTGATGGCATATCCTATTAATATGCCATCAAGTGCACAGTCCTTTAAGCCGATAGGAATAATCCGCTCTTTTAGTTTTACAATGCGTAATTGGCCTTAAGGCCAAAGCTCCACTACCTTTGTAAAACTTCAGCGCCAACTCATATGAAATCCGCAAGTCAAGTCTGTTGGCACTAATAGAAGGGATTATCTTCCATTTAGCGATGCATAACATGACATGTAAACAAGCAACATTATGTGATCCCATAGGCTAACTTTCCACGTCATGCTGCAATGCAATTTTGTGCACACATGATAATTACATCATCTCAAATGTCATGGAACCCAGTTTGCCTAGATACAGTAACTAAATAGGTTCATTAGGGGAAATGCTAGTCGGTTCAATCCATGGGATGCCCGATAAAAAAGCCGCTGCCCCAAACCAACAATCTGCCCCAGGTCGCTGCTGTGGGCTCGGAGCGCCAGTAGTCCTCTTAAGGGCATGTCCCCACGGCACGGGTTTCCGGACGGTTTTTCAGGCGGTCTGCGGTTTTGCGGCCGAAAATTAGCACAACGGGGCTCCTATGGAAAACCCGTGCAGCAGTCTCCAATGCACGGGTTTTCCGCTCGGCGGTTTTTCCGTCCGTTAAACATTCTGCAAGCACATTCTTCCGTCCGGTTTTCGGACGGAATCTGTGCATGTGAAGGGGGAGGGCTTTTCTCCGCTCAGAAAAGTCATCCCCCCGCAGTTGCAAAACAGCAAGGATAAACCAACCGGTATTTATCCCTTGCCGTGGGGACGCAGCTTAACTGTATGCGCGTAGGTAGGTAGAGTCCCCCGAGTAGGTAGGTAGATAGGGGACTCCAGTAGGTAGACGAGTCTGTCTGCTCGCTGCCCCAAGCTTGGTGCTTTAGACTTGGGGCCTAGGACAGGAAGCAGTGTGACAACGTCACATACAATTAAGATAGCCTAAGGCCTTTTTTCCTACCACTCCTTGAAGCAAGGGGCGACAGTAGCAGGCCCCCCTTTTTTCACAGTGTGGCAGGGCGCTATACAACTGTACTGCCCTAACAGTGGCCCAGCAGGACATGTCATAGGTCCTCTTTAAATGTAGTGATTAGGCTCAATTTATGGAAAAAAAAAAGTTGGTAAAGCCTTTATATTAAAGAGTTAAATTTGTAGACAGCTAATTTTTGGGGATATGCCTATTAAGTTAAAGGGATGCATCTCATCCCAGAACCTACCTCTATGACCTAAAGCAGAGAGCAGCTGCAAAGTACAGTTCTCCCTCTGGATGACCTCTCTCTTCCCAGCATTAGACATAGATTTCAGTGCTTCTTTTCATAATAAGCTCATCACTGAGAGACCTGTCATTTGGTAAACAGTTCTCTAAACTGAGAAACATTTTTAATGAAAAATTGACATGTGGGTCCACAGCAAATACATGTACTACAGAGTCCATGGTATATACTAGAGGTATGTTTTGTTGCATAATACTAATGATAACTCTGTTGATTTGAGATGACACACAGTTACAGAAATCAATAAATGAAGCAAATGGTGATGACCCCATCCTCCACCTCTACCCTAGGAAAAGGTCACATGTGTGGTTTTAATTTCGAAGGTCAAAAGAAATCCCAGCACAGACAGCCTCTAGCCATGTACTCCACTGGTGCCATTTTTTTAATATATGAACAAAAGGCAACTGTTTCAGGACATGCCACCAAACAGTAACATAATGGTCAAGCTTTAACAGTGCCAGAAAGATACAGCACAACACTGAGAACCCCAAGTGGACCTCATGAACAAAACTTTAATTAGATTATTGTAGGTTTGAAATAATTGAGTGTGATGGATGGTAATGTTATTTTGTTTATTTTTGGTGTAGGTCATGTTTTTTCCTTGTGTTTGTTTTATAATAAACTGCAATGTAGATGCACTAAAAACGGATATCTATTTATCATCAGATTAGATTGCTGTAAAGTAAACCAAGCAACACAAATTGCGACTGTTCGTTCAAAACGTTTGGGAGCCATTGTAACTAGATGTTTCATAATTGTTGCAATTCTAAATGTTGCTAACATTATACCAACATATATTGCAAGGCTATGCAGAGATTGTCCTCAGTCCATGTTTCTGTCCTCAACAAGACTCATGATCTAATCATGGAGGAACAATTTACAGACCCCATACAGATGTTGTCCTTGGTCAGACTGGTACCCAGGACCCCAGCACTGCAAAGTAACAGTGCTAACCAGTGAATCAATTTGCTGATTAGATAAAGGCTATGTCTACACAACACAGGATTTCGGCCGATATTTCATCAGATTCAGTATTTTGAACCCACTGAAAAACAGACAATCCCCAGCGCAGTGTAGTCTACACAGCACAGATTTTCTACGGAGGGAAACCTAAACCATCCAGCGGAATACAGAACATGTTATATATACTGCCAGACCAACATCTGATTCCCAATGTCCCAATGTACTGGGCCGCTGGGATCCGAAAATCGACCACCAGTTTTTGCGCAAAAAAAAAGGCTGTGCGATACAGCAATTTGACAATGCCGTTGGATTCTGCGCGGCATGTTCAAATTACTATGTAGACCTAGCCTACGTGTCTAGCAGGGAGGTGGACTGAACTTAAAATGTTTTAACCCCTTACTGACATTAAGTGTATGGTATGTCTTAGTGTCGGTAAGGATCTATGTAGCGGAATTTCGGAAGGCTAGTGTCAGTTGCTATCTGCTGCTGATACCTGCTGCTAACAGCAGGGAGCGGAGGCGGCTCCATTCCCTGCTGCTTAGCTCTTTAGACGCTACGACGATCAAAGCCATGGCGTCTAAATGAATGAGAAACATTCTGCACACTGTTTCGTACTGCAATTGGCACCCACGCAGCGTGACCGCGGGGAAGCTGAATGTTTAACATGGGGGCTGGAAGGCCTGTGAATGCTTCCATCTCTGCTATGTCTGTGATTCTAACACTTCCTGGACCAGGCAGGAAATGCTAGAACCACCATCTTTGAACACCCTTTTCATGCACTGTAATGGGACTTGATATTACTGGAAAAAAAAAATTAAAAAAAAAAGTATAAAAAAATGAAAAAATTAAATCACCCTCGTTTAGCCATTTTAAAATTAAGTTACACATAATTGGTATCATAACACCCATAAAAGTCAGATCTATTTAAACATAACAAAATTTATCCTGTACGCGGAACACTGTAGAAGAAAAAAAATTCCCAACACCAAAATTGCGGGTTTTTTTTAATTCATTTCATGTCCCCTAAAGAAAAGTTGTATGTATCCCAAACTAGTATCAATAAAAAGCATGCTTCAGGCCCAGACTGAGCTCCAAGCAAACTAATTAGATCTAACGAGATTAGTTTCACTACACAAAAGGTACAAGTGCTGTGAGGACTGAAAGCATTGCTTTATCTGTAATCTTGTTAGATAAAAGTAATGAGTAATGACCCCTTCTAGAAGTTGAACATGCTAATATCTGCTGTAGATCCACCCACATCCTAAGGACACAAAGTGAGTGCAAAATGCCTGTAAGTCAGTGAAACAGCCTAGTGAGAAAACCCCTTTAAGACCATGTCTACACAGCACAGGATTACAGTTGGATTTTCAGCAGATTCAGTTTTTATCAGTCGCTGAAAATCCGACTGTAATCAGTGCCCCATAGACAGCAAGAGAAAATCTGAGCTGTTGTCTACACAGCATGGATTTTCTATTGTCGGGTTTGTAAACAGTCAGCCGCTGCTGGTATATAGAACATGTTCTATCTTACAGCGGATTTCAATCACATTCCTGACATTCAATGGACAGGGCCAGCGACAAATCCGAAAACCGACCACTGTTTTTAGTGCAAAACCGTGCAAAAAAAAACACTGTGCGGAGAACTTAAAGGGGTTTTGCCAGGACGTGCCTTATCTGCTAAGAAGCTAATGTAAACAAGCCATGCTGAGCTAAAAGAGAGAGAGACACAGCCAGAGCACAGAGCCATGCATAAGGGATCGTGTGAAATGTTCACTCAAATAATCAAACTACAACTAGTGGATTCTGTATACAAAAGACAACACCTTTCTCCACAGCAGCTTGAAAGCTTCTTCATGTTTGTCTTCTTTTGTCATCAGAATAAAGCAGGGATACTATTCAGATAATCAAACTACAACTAGTGGATTCTGTATACAAAAGACAACACCTTTCTCCACAGCAGCTTGAAAGCTTCTTCATGTTCTCTGTCATCAGATAAAGCAGGGATCTATTCAGATAATCACACTACAACTAGTGGATTCTGTATACAAAAGACAACATATTTCTACCCGGTGCCTTGAAAGCTTCTTCAGCTCCCTTTCATCAGATAAGAAGTGTGCTCTGCAGCTCTTGTCAGGTCATATCTAATAGAAGCTTTTAAGTAACTAGGGGCAGGTAAGGCAGCTCTTTGATTTTGTAATCACATATATTTAGAAAAGTGATTAAATACCCATTTTGGAGGATCCCATGTCAACATTACATCGTGGCAAAACCCCTTTAATATAACGTCGGATTTTGGACAGTAATTTAAATATGCTGTGTAGACCTGGCCTAACATATCAGGCAATTTCCATCGATGGATGTACCTTTTATCTGCTAGTTGAGTACTAGTCCTAAACTAAGCATCCAAAACTAGAATTGGTCAGTTCAAAGCTAAGAAGGACTTTAGATTTCTCATACTAAATATAATATGTATCAGAGGGTATGTGCTGTAGTGTAATACAAATGAAGTCATACTTACAGTTTCAGGATCATTCTCAAATACTTCCCTGGCCTCCTCTTTAGAACACCTCTCTTCTATACACTCCCGTTCTAAGTGGCCTTGCTTGGTCTCTTCAAAAATATGGTTAGCCCTCCTGAGCCTGGGCCGAAGGAACTGTGCCGCTTCACTGGCCTGCAACAGGACTCCTACAGCCAAGATATAACAAAAACATACCAAAGATTATTTCATCTGCATGCTTCAGGATAGATAACAAAAAGCAACCCATATTGTAACTGGGCGATGGAACTGAATAGGGAAAGTACTTTTATAGTCTGGGGATTTACAACAGCAGATCTATAAATATACAGCAGGGAAACAGAGCTACAAAGCTGACAGAGACCTCTCACACAGACCTAGGGCCACTACTGCTGACCTGAAGGGGGTGAACAGTCATTGCATCAGTATGCTTTACCCTTTTCGTTCATGACTGGACAAAGGCTGGACAAGTTAAGAGCGGATGAAACCAGCTTTGGGGATTTTTGGAATATTCTTATTATGGAGCCTTGACAACTATATCAAATCAGTTTTTGAAAAGATATGGCAAACCTTAATTTCATACCATTGAGTTAAAGGAGTATTCCAGCCTAACGGATGTATCACCTATTCACTAGATTAGTGAAAAATGCTAGATCAGTGGGGGTCCAACTTCTAAGGCTACATCTACACTACAGTGATTTACTGTCAGATAAGTGAATTCAGTATTTAGAATCTGCAAAAATCCAATTGTAAATCTTCCACAAAGACCTCAATACAAAATCCAAGCTGTAGTCTGTGTATTTATGAAAGCTGTCTAGAAGTAAGACTGTCTTTGTTGCTCATAGCAACCAATCACAGCCCTACATGAAATGAAAGCCGAGCTCTTACTGGTTGCTATGGGCGATGACGACAGTCTTAGGGTATGTTCACATGACGTGTGAACCCAAACACGTATATAATAATGAGCAATGTGATTTATATTGCTTTTACTTTGAAACACGCATCAGCGCTCACACGAGTGATCGCCAATGTGTGTCTCACTGCGTCTTTCGTATCCGTTTCAATAATTGACATGTCAATTCTTGGTCCAAAAGATGCATCTGGAGCCCTATATAAACTATTGGGTGCAATCCTACTGCATCCAACACACATCCTAACATGCAGCTGCGAGTTGGATATGTGTTGGATCCGTTTAGGATCCGATTTCCGCTGCGTTTTTGGATGCGACTTGCGGATCCAGAAACGCTGTGTGAACAGCCCCTTACTGCTAGACAGTTTTCATACATAAGGCCCTTAATGCTGAAATCTGGCAGTTTTCAGCTTGTCCTGCCAGAGATGAATCCACTTAATTCATTAGCAGGCATTAGCCCAGCTCCCCTGCTTTTAAGGCCATGTTCGCACGGCCTAAAATGGGCCGTATTTCGGTCCGTAATTATGCGCCGAAGTGCGCCAATTACGGGCTGAAAACGGCCCATTCATTTGAACTATGGATTATGTCTCCTCTCCCCGCCCGGCGAAGCTGCCGGGCGGGGAGATAATTGACATGTGAATTACCAGCGGCGTATACGCGCCGCTAGTAATGATTGTCTATGGGCCGGCGAAGTGCCGGCCCCCCGCTCACTCCCCCGCTCCCGTCCACACGGCGTAATTGCGGGGCGAAATTACGCCCCGCAGTTAAGCCGTGTGAACCTAGCCTTATTCACAGGTTTCTACCTATGGAAAGTAAAAGGCTGATTCAGCTGTGAGTGGGTGGGGCAAGGCAAGAATGGGCGGGGCTAGCACTTGCTCTTGATCTTTTCTGGGTGAAAACTGCCACATTTGAGCATTAAATGCTCTGAAACTGCAGCATCTTACAGAATAAGGCTGAGTGCACATTGCATTTGACCATACATCAAAATGTGTACATTGTAACATATACGTTAAACGTATGCTAAACGTGCACTGTTTGGAGCAGACGTTTGACATCCTTTGTTTTTTAAATAGCCGTTTTTCATTGGGTAGCTTTGCCTACATTTTTTATAATGGATACAAACATACACATTTACAACATGAGTACATACACTTGGATACGTTTCCATTGACATATACTTTAAAAAAACATACTGTAACATATACGTTTTCTTTCAACTTGAAAAAGTGCAGCACCGTACGTCTTCCATCTGTTAAAATTAATCGCATATTTGACGGAAGGTGTAAAAACAGATACTAAATCAATGTATGTTGCAATTCATCCACCTACATTAGTCAATGAACAAGTCAATGCACCCGCTTTCCTTTCCGCCACAATGGATCTGTCATCCGTTCAAAGACACACAATGTGCACTAAGCCCTAAGGGGCACAGCGCTGGAAACAGCATGTCTGTCACTAGCTTGTGTTGTCCTAAGCAAGGCTGGCATAACCTATAACCTATGTGACAGGCAGGGGTGCCATTAAATAATTGTAAGAGGCCCAAAGGGTCTGTCCACACGACATGGTTTATTGCTCGGATTTTCAGATGGTTTGCGGATTTGGAAACCGTCTGAAAACCGACCAGAAACCGTACCCATAAACATTAACAGAAATTCCGTTCAGTAGTCTACACTGAACAGATTTTCAGCCACCGGCATTTCAAAAAACTTTGAACATGCTCAATCATCCACCGCGGTTTTTGGGCAAATGATGTGCAATTCAATGTTTAAGGGGGTCGGCGAATCAGCAAACTGTGAACAGAACCATCCCCCAAAATCGTTCAAAAGACTACAACATACCGTCCGGATTCTAAAACAGAACCCAACCGGTATTTTGTATATGTCGTGTGAACACACCCTAATCAGGGGCCCACTGAGATGGTGGAAGATAGGAACTTAGGAGCCTAGATGCTTTGGCAACGGGGGGCCTGAAATTACTGATGGCAGCCTGGGTGACAGGTTCCCTTTAAAGGAGTTGTCTCACTACAGGCTTTCAGCCTACCTCAGTGTGTCTGGCAGCATAGGATTTTTGAATTCAGGGGCGTGCTTCTTGTCTGCCTCTTCCCCTACCCCTTCCCTCTTCCCCTCAGCACACAGACAGCTCTCCTCCTCCAACTGCAGTAACTTCTATACAGCAGGGGGAGGGCAAGGGGGATTGCTGCCAGGGTTAACCCTGTGTGTGCCTGCCTAGATCTGCTGCTCACTGCTGGATTAGCTGCACTGTGCTGTGGCCGAGCTCTTGCTGCTCCTCTCCACAGAGTCAGGAGACAGCAGGGAGAGGGCTGATCTATGAGTGTGATGCCAGAGGTCTGTGAAGCTGTGTATGCTAATAGCAGAGCAGGGGGGATGCAAGTGTTCCTATACCCCCTGCTTAGCCTACAAATCTCCACAGACATCTCAAGCAACAATAAACAAACCCTGTTCTGTGCTGTCCTCCCATCAGGACACAGGGCAGCTGTGAAGTGTGTTACTATAATCACGATGTGTCACTAATACAGCAGAGCAGGGAGGGATATGAACCGTTCACATGCCCCCCTGATCTGTTCTATTAGTATAGTCAAAGCTTCACAGACACATCATGATTATAGTAACACACTTCACTGCTGTCACATCCTACTGACCACAGATAAGCCTCCTCCTTGCTCTCCTCAATCTGTGTAGAGAGCAGGAGGGAGCAGGCACACACAGGGTTAATCCAGGCAGCACAGCTACACAGACACAGAAGCCAGAGCCCTCCCACCCCCCACTTCCCTACAGAAGCATACTGTGCAGGAGGGGCTCTGTGCTCAGACCTGTATTGAGAAGCGGATGAGTCAACAGCACTGACAGCCAGTGAGATAAAAATCAACAGGTCAGTGGCTATAGTGATTTCAGGAGCTGATGCACTCCTACTATCAGGGATAACTCAAAATCAGTAGGACATTTGTAATGAACATATATTGCAAAGCTGCTTGTTTTTTAAAAATCTTTTAATTAAAACCCAATCATTGTAGCGAGACAACCGCTTTAAGGCAGAAAATTATCCCCCCCTCCCGCAGTCAGACCCCGACCAAACTAGCATGCATCACCTACCCAATGGATATACTGGGGCTCTGCTACTCTTAATAATACATACTTTATTATTCTTGATGTTGAAAATTCCTGAAAGTGTTAAAAAAAAAAAAAAAACAATGGACCCCATTAATACTAAGGCTATGTCTATATAGCACACAAAACAGCCATTTTTTCAGCATTTTTAGAAAACCAAAAACGCTGAAAAAACAACTGAAAAGAGGTCCCATAGACTTTAATCATAAAAAACGTTCTGTAGTCTCCACACAATGTTTTTTTCTGCTTGTTGCAAAAAACGACTGAGCAGAGTAGAAAATTTACTATTGGAGTATATGTAAAGAGCTAGACAGTTTTGACGCATTTTTTGCAGAAATACACAGCAAATATAAAGCTCTGCATTAATGCCCCCCCAAAAAACACGCCAAAAGACATGCAAAATAGCATCAAAAAAGCACCAAAATACTGACATTTTTTCAGCAGCTTTTGACATGCACTGGACAAAAAAAAACTCAGTTTTATGAACATTTTTAGGATTTCGTTTTCAGTTAGTTTTTTTGTCCAGTGCCGAGTAGACCCAGCCTAATGTGAACAGAGCCTTATTCATGAAGTGTTGCACTTCAGATTCGGGACAGAATGCTTCATGCAACCAATCAGGAGCCTGCCAGTCAGCAGAAAAAAAGGAAGTGTACCCTTCCTATTTCCTGTCTGACTGACTGGCCACTGATTGATTGCACAATTTTCCTGCAATCTCTGGCAAAATTCAGAATCTGAAATGCAACAGTACTCATGAACCAACCAGTGTTGCAACATATTTACTAAAGGGACAATGATACACAGCACATGTTATCTGCATCAATAGAAGCGACAGACCGCTATTCCCATTGCTGCAGATATTGCTGCATGCATATATGAGAATACATCAGAAAAAGCCTAATCCCATCCACTGTGATTGAATCGCACAGTAATCTGGGGGAGGAAGGGGGAATACAATTTAGATGCAGATGATATCTATCTGAACAGCTGTTAACAGTGGCTGATGTTCACACACAGTGGTCGGGTTCTTTCACATGGAACTTTTTTTGCAGTTTTTTGGTGCATTTTTTTGCAGAAAAACACAGCAATTAATTCTGTGCGTTTCTGAAAAAAATGCACCAAAAAGCATTAAAAAAAAAACAACAAAAACACTCCGTGTGAAATCACCCTTTAGTAGTGATTCTTCTGTAGCCCCTTGCAATGTGGAAAAACACTTCAAAAATACACTAAAAAAATGCAGACAAAATTATACACAATGGAGGTATATGGGGAGAAAAATGATTTTAAACTGCATGCAAAAACACTACACCTACGACTATGTTCACACTAGTTATTAGTGCTGTTTTTGCAGCAAAAACCTATTTGTAAGCCTGCTTTTCTATGCATTTTTACAGGCGGTATCTTCATTTGATGTGGCTTTAGGCGCTTATTTTAGCTGCTTGTTTTCATGAATTTACTCAATACATGTAACTTCATCATAGTCGTCTCTTTTTCTTCTCACGTTTATACGATGCTAATGGTCTTGCAGTCCCGTTTTTTATAGCAGCATGTAACAGCAAACGGTATGCAAAAAGTACCCGCAGCTGTGTGCCTGATAAGCGCTTATTCCAATTTCAGTCAATGGGACCTTAAAAGCACTTTTTTTGTGTGCATTTTGACGTTTAATCGCAAAGAACAATGTGAATTCTGCATGTCAAAGCATTCATAGAGATAATGAATGTACCCAACCGACAGCATGAAAAAAATAAAAGATGCAAAAACACGCAACAAAGTCAAAAAGGAACATCTGTAGGGCATTTTAGATATGCTTACTGATCTACAGGTAATGTCTGGCCACTTTTAGGAACATTTGTATAAGCAGTTTTCCAAAGCTGCTAACAGTAGAGGTTTAGATCACATATGTGAATGCCCTGGAACGGTCAGTGTTCCCCATTTACAAAATAAGATCATCCTGGTATTATGAGACACTATTATACACAGAAATAGTAACAGCACACACTGACTTGTAACCCACGATCAACAATGCATGTGCCCCAATGTAACAGTCACAGCAAATCCTGGAGGATGATGGCAGAACACCCTGTCTCATTGTGCTTGTATGGCACAGAAGCAGGGAGGCTGGGTCCATTGTATATTCTGGATTAGAAGTTTGGATTGTTGACATACAAAGCCCATCAGAAAAGCTGAGGAGCATCTGAGAATGGTGAATGCCACACGGTCCTAATGTGTGCTGACCTTTCCTATTCTGCAGCAGTGCCCCAGAGGATATAAACAAACCCTGCCAGCTGTTGCCCTGATTCCCATGTGCATGGTGAAGCAATCATGGAGCCTGCTGACAATGCAGCCCTAACAACTGGCACGTTCTGGGCGTCTGGGTGGTGCCAAGAACTAACATTCATGTCCCTAGGGGGGGTCCCTGGAGGTGCGCCTGCCCCGACTACCCCAAGCAGCCCACTACTCACTGCCATGCGAGGTCTCGGCAGCCGCCAGGAGCAGAAGCAGCGCAGCTGTCAGGCTTGGAGCGCTGGGCATGGTGACCAGTGAGGGGTCCCTGGTCTGGAGCTGGTGATCCGCAGCACTGTCAGCGCCAAACAATAACATCCACGACCGGCAGCAGCCGCAGCGGGGAGTCCGAGCTCACTCCCTCCCACTCCTTTGATAAAAGTTTGCACACATCTCCAGACACACCTCTATGTCCCTGACGTGATCCCCGGCAGCCTGCTCTACCGCTCAGCAGCCAGCCATAGGGAGCAGCCACACATATCACTGCTATTATTACACCGGGAAAGTATGTGCCCCCTCACTGCTATTATTACACCGGGAAAGTATGTGCCCCCCTCACTGCGACTGTTTTAATGCACTCTGAAATTATGTGCCCCCCTCACTGCTATTATTACACCGGGAAAGTATGTGCCCCCCTCACTGCTATTATTACACCGGGAAAGTATGTGCCCCCTCACTGCTACTGTATTATTGCACTCAGAAAGTATGTGCCCCCTCACTGCTACTGTATTAATGCACTCAGAAAGTATGTGCCCCCTCACTGCTATTATTACACCGGGAAAGTATGTGTCCCCTCACTGCTATTATTACACCAGGTAAGTATGTGCCCCCCTCACTGCTATTATTACACCGGGAAAGTATGTGCCCCCTCACTGCTACTGTATTAATGCACTCAGAAAGTATGTGCCCCCTCACTGCTATTATTACACCGGGAAAGTATGTGTCCCCTCACTGCTACTGTATTATTGCACTCAGAAAGTATGTGCCCCCCCTCACTGCTACTGTATTATTGCACTCAGAAAGTATGTGCCCCCTCACTGCTACTGTATTAATGCACTCAGAAAGTATGTGCCCCCTCACTGCTATTATTACACCGGGAAAGTATGTGTCCCCTCACTGCTACTGTATTATTGCACTCAGAAAGTATGTGCCCCCTCACTGCTACTGTATTATTGCACTCAGAAAGTATGTGCCCCCTCACTGCTATTATTACACCGGGAAAGTATGTGCCCCCCTCACTGCTACTGTATTAGTGCACTCGGAAAGTATGTGAAAAGGGGGCCCCCCACTGCCTATTTATTACCCCCGGAAAGTATTTTCCCCCTCACTGCTAGTATAATGCACTCAGAAAGTATGTGCCCCCTCACTGCTATTATTACACCGGGAAAGTATGTGCCCCCCTCACTGCTACTGTATTAATGCACTCAGAAAGTATGTGCCCCCCTCACTGCTACTGTATTAATGCACTCAGAAAGTATGTGCCCCCTCACTGCTACTGTATTAATGCACTCAGAAAGTATGTGCCCCCTCACTGCTATTATTACACCGGGAAAGTATGTGTCCCTCACTGCTACTGAAATTATTGCACTCAGAAAGTATTGTGTCCCCTCACTGCTACTGTAATTTTTGCACTCAGAAAGTATGTCCCCCTCACTGCTTTTATTACACCGGGTCCTTATGTGCCCCCCTCACTGCTACTGTATTAATGCACTCAGAAAGTATGTGCCCCCCTCACTGCTATTATTACACCGGGAAAGTATGTGCCCCCCTCACTGCTATTATTACACCGGGAAAGTATGTGCCCCCTCACTGCTACTGTATTATTGCACTCAGAAAGTATGTGCCCCCCTCACTGCTATTATTACACCGGGAAAGTATGTGCCCCACTCACTGCTATTATTACACCGGGAAAGTATGTGCCCCCTCACTGCTACTGTATCAATTCACTCAGAAAGTATGTGCCCCCCTCACTGCTATTATTACACCAGGAAAGTATGTGCCCCCTCACTGCTATTATTACACCGGGAAAGTATGTGCCCTCCTCACTGCTATTATTACACCGGGAAAGTATGTGCCCCCTCACTGCTAATGTATTATTGCACTCAGAAAGTATGTGCCCCCCTCACTGGAGATAATGCTACAACTATGGGCTGCTTCCCTCTCAATTATATTACCAGGTAGGTAGACAAGACCCTAGGTAGGTAGGCAAATGGGCCAAGGCCCCAGTCTGTGGGTGGGTGGTTTTCCCCAGTTAGGTAAGCTGTAGGTAGTTAGGGTCCCCTTTATATAGGCTGCAAGCAGTTAGGGACCCCCTTTAGGTAGCATACATGCAGTTAGGGCTTCCCATGAAGTAGTATACAGGCATTTAAGGCCTCTTAGGTAGTTCGCAGGCAGTTAGGGGTCTCCTTTAGGTAGTATACAGATAGTTAGGGGCCTCCTTTAGCTAGTGTGCAGGAAGTCAGGGCCCCCCCCCCCCTTAGCTACTGTTAAAGGGAGTCAGGCCCCTTTAGTATTTAGGTAGCTAGGGCCCCCTTTGTAGTCCAGGGCCCCCCTGTAAAGGGAGTCAAAGCGTCCCTTTAGGTAGCCAGGGCCCCCTTGTGGTCAGGGCCCCCCCTGTAGGTAGGCAGGGCCCCCCCTTGTAGTCAGGGCCCCATTTAGGTAGCCAGGGCCCCACGTGGTAGTCAGGGCCCCACGGTGTAGTCAGGGCCCCCTGGTAGCCAGGGACCCGCTTGTAGTCCCGGGGCCCCCTTTTGTACCAGGGCCACCTTTTTGTTTGCCAGGGCCCCTTTTGTAGCCAGGGACCCCCTTTGTAGCCAGGGACCCCCCCTTTTTAGCCAGGGACCCCCTTTGTAGCCATGACCCCTTGTAGTCAGGGCCCCCCTTGTAGCCAGTACCCCTTGTACCGGACCCCCCTTGTATCAGGGACCCCCCTTGTAGTCAGGACCCCCCCCTTTTACCAGGGACCCCCCTTGTAGCCAGGGACCCCCCTTGTAGCCAGGGACCCCCCTTGTAGCCTGGGATCCCCCCTTGTAGCCTGGGATCCCCCCTTGTAGCCAGGGACCCCCCTGTAGCCAGGGACCCCCTTGTAGCCAGGGACCCCCTGTAGTCAGGGACCCACCTTGTAGCCAGGGCCCCCCCTTGTAGTCAGGACCCCTATTTGTAAACAGGCCCTCCATAGTAGCCAGGGACCCCTTGTAGCCAGGGGGCCGCCTGGTAGCCAGGACCCCTTGTTTGCCAGGGCCCCCCCCTTGTAGCCCAGGGCCCCCCCCTTGTAGCTAGGGACCCCCTTTAGGGCAGGGCCCCCCTTGTAGCCAGGGACCCCTTGTAGCCAGGGGACCCCCCCCTTTTAGTCAGGGCCCCCTTGTAGCCAGGGACCCCCTTTAGTCAGGGCCCCAATGTAAACCAGGGACCCCCCTTGTAGCCAGGGTCCCCATTGTAGCCAGGACCCCCCTTTAGCCAGGGCCCCATTGTAGCCAAGGGCCCCCTTGTAGCCAGGGGCCCCCTTGTAGCCAGGGACCCCCTTTAGTACGGGCCCCCCACTTGTAGCCAGGGACCCCCCCTTTAGTCAGGGCCCCCCCCCCCTTGTAGCCAGGGCCCCCTTGTAGCAGGACCCCCCCCTTTACAGCCAGGACCCCCTTTATAGTCAGGGGCCCCCCCTTGTAGCCAGGGCCCCCCTTGTAGCCAGGGCCCCCCCCTTGTAGTCAGGTCCCCCCCTTTTAGTCAAGCCCCCCCGTAGCCAGGGACCCCTTTTATTCCAGGGCCCCCCCCCCCCCTTTTAGCCAGGTCCACCCTTGTAGCTAGGACCCCCTTTATCAGGGCCCCCCTTGTACCAGGGACCCCCTTGTTTGCCAGGGACCCCCTTTAGTCCCGGGCCCCCTTGTAGCCAGGGACCCCTTTTAGTCAGGGCCCCATTGTACCAGGGGCCCCCTTGTAGCCAGGCCCCATTGTAGCGAGAGCCCCTTTAGCAGGCCCATTTAGCCAGGGACCCCCTTTAGTCAGGGCCCCATTTAGCCAGGCCCCCCTTGAAACCAGGACCCCCTTTAGTCAGGGCCCCCCTTACCAGGGACCCCTTTTTTCAGGCCCCCCCTTGTAGCCAGGCCCCCCTTGTAGCCAGGGACCACCTTTAGTCAGGGCCCCCCCTTTTAGCCAGGCCCCCCCCCTGTACCAGACCACCTTTAGTCAGGGCCCCCCTGTGCCAGGGCCCCCCCCCCTTGTAGCCAGGGACCCCCCTTGTAGCCAGGACCCCCCCTTTAGGGATAAAAAAAAAAAAACAACAGCCAGCCACTTACCTGGGTCGGACTCCTGCTCCGGCCGCCGGCTCCGTACTGCCGCCCTGCATAGCGGCGCCGGGGGAAGTGACGTCACCGCGCGCCTACGTCAGCATAGGGGCCGGCGCCCGGCAGGGTGAAGGCCTAACGCTTCAGCCTGCCAGGGAGATCCAGCGCTATGGGGCTGTGCTCCGCTGACACAGCGCAGCCCCGGGATTTGGGACATTAAATCCTCGCTACCGGCCCCGGGCTCTGGGCGTCGGGACGCGGGTCCCGGGCGTCCAGTGACCCGGAGGCACGGCCGGGCCCCGGGGAGCGACGGCACTGCCTCCGGGGCCCACAGGAGCTCGGGGGGGCCCACAGGAGCTCGGGGGGGGGGTCCACCGGAGGATTCCCCGTTCCCCCGGCGGCCCAGTCCGAGCCTAAGTGCACCCTCACTGCTATTATTATACACCCAGAAAGTAAGTACACCCTCACTGCTATTATTAAACCAGGAAAGTAAGTACCCCCTCGGAGCTATTGTTATACACCCAGAAAGTAAGTACACCCTCACTGCTATTATTACTCCAGGAAAGTAAGTACCCCCCTCAATGCTATTATTATACACCCAGAAAGTAAGTGCCCCCTCACTGCTATTATTATACAACCAGAAAGTAAGTGCCCCCTCACTGCTATTATTACACAATGAAAGTATGTGCCCTCCGTCACTGCTATTATTACATCAGGAAAGTATGTGCCACCTCACTGCTATTATTACACCAGGAAAGCATGCGCCCCCCCTCACTGCTATTATTACACCGTGAAAGTATGTGCCCCCCTCACTGCTATTATTACAACAAGTTTGTGCCCCCCTCACTGCTATTATTACACCCAGAAAGTATGTGCCCCCCTCACTGCTATTATTATACACCCAGAAAGAAAGGGCCCCCTCAATAGTTTTATAGTTTGTAAGAAAAGACGTCCATCCAGTTCAGCCTGTTGTGCTAAGGTGTTGATCCAGAGTAAGGCAAAAAAAAAACAATGAGGTAGAAGCCAATTGTCCTCATTTTAGGGAAAAATTCCTTCCCGACTCCAATCTGGCAATCAGAAAAATCTCTGGATCAATGACCCCTTTCCTGAATCCTAGTCACTGTAACTTGTTATATTAAATTTCACTCCAGACCCTTTTTGAACTCCGTTATAGAATTCACCATGACAAGTTCCTCTGGCAGAGAGTTCCACAGTCTCACTGCTCTTACAGTAAAGAATCCCTTTCTATGTTTATGTAGAAACTTTCTTTCCTCTAGACATAGAGGATTCCCCCTTGTTCTGGATACAGTCCTGGGTATAAATTAATCTTGGGAGAGATCTCTATATTGGCCTTTGATGTATTTAAACATATTTATTATGCCCCCCCCCCCCACCCCAAAGCCGTCTTTTCTCTAAACTAAACAACCCTAACCTTGCTAATCTTTCTGGGTATTGCAGTCCACCCAGTCCTTTTATTATTTTTGTTGCCCGCCTTGTACCTGTTTCAAGCTCTACAATGTCTTTCCTGTGAACTGGTGCCCAAAACTGTACACAATATTCCATGTGTGGTCTAACCAGTGACTTGTATAATGGGAGAATAATGTTCTCATCATGTCAACAATGCTATTATTATACACCCAGAAATTAAGTGCACCCTCACTGCTATTATTATACACCCAGAAAGTAATTGCCCCCGCACTGCTATTATACAGCCAGAAAGTAAGTGCACCCTCACTGCTATTATCATACACCCAGAAAGTATGTGCCCCCCTCACTGCTATTATTATAGATCACTGCTATTATTATAGATCAGAAACTATGTGCCCCCTCACTGCTATTATTATACACCCAGAAAATAGGTGTTCCCCTCATTGTTATTATTATACACCCAGAAAGTAAGTGCTCCCATCACTGCTATTATTATACACCCAGAAAGTAAGTGCCCACTCACTGCTATTATTACACCAGGGAAATATTTGCCCCTCTCACTGCTATTATTATACACCAGGAAAGAATGTGTGCTCCCCCAGCCCCCTCACTGCTATTATTATACACCCAGAAAGTAAGTGCACCCTCACTGCTATTATTATACACCCAGAAAGTAAGTGCACCCTCACTGCTATTATTACACCAGGGAAGTAAATACCTCCCTCAGAGCTATTATTATACACCCAGAAAGTAAGTGCCCCCTCACTGCTATTATTATACACCCAGAAAGTATGTGCCCCCCTCACTGCTATTTTTACACCAGGAAAGTATGTGCCCCCTCACTGCTATTATTACACCAGGTAAGTATGTGCCCCCCCTCACTGCTATTATTACACCAGGAAAGTATGTGCCCTCCGTCACTGCTATTACTACACCAGGAAAGTATGTACCCCCCTCACTGGTATAATTATACACCCAGAAAGTAAGAGCCCCCTCAGTGCTATTATTATACACCCAGAAAATAAGTGCACCCTCACTGCTATTATTCATAGTTGCCAACTTTTGAAAATGAAAAAGCAGGAGATTTTAGTGGCGACACACCCATCTTGTCGGTATGCCACGCCCCTTCAAAAAAGCCACACCCACTCTACCTAACTGCATAACGGCTTTGGAAGAAAGCCAGGTAGATGCCCTTATAGCCAGGTAGTAGCCCCCCAGACCCAGGGAGTGCGCCTTACAGGCCGGTAGATGCCCCTTGTAGCAAGTAGATGCCCCCTCTGTAGCCAGGTAGAGCCAAATTGTAGCCAGGTAGATGCCCCCCTTGGTTAGGCAGGTTGGTGCCCCCCCTTGTTAGCCAGTAGGTGCCCCCATTGTTAGCCAGTAGTGCCCCCATTTTAGCCAGTCTGTGCCCCCATTGTTAGCCAGTGTAGTGCCCCCATTGGTTGCCGGTAGTGCCCCCATTGTTGCCAGGTAGTGCCCCCATTGTTTGCCAGATAGTGCCCCCATTGTTTGCCAGGTAGTGCCCCCATTGTTTACCAGGTAGATGTCCCATCTGTTAGCCAGGTAGTGCCCCCATCTGTTAGCCAGGTAGTGCCCCCATCTGTTAGCCGGGTAGAGGGCCCCTCTGTTGCCAGGTAGATGTCCCCTCTGTTGCCGGGTAGTGCCCCCTCTGTTGCCAGGTAGTGCCCCCATCTGTTAGCCAGGTAATTTGCCCCCTCTGTTGCCAGGTGATGCCCCCATTGTTGCCAGGTTATGTTGCCCTCTCTGTTACCAGGTAGAGCCCCTAAAGCTAAATAAAAATAAAATAATAAAATCCACTTACCTTCCCAGGCTCCTGCAGCGCGGCCAGCTCCTCCCCGATCTCTTCAGCGGCGCAGGGGAAGTGAGAGCAGCCGCGCGTCACCCCCCTGCAGCCGCGTCACTTCCCCTGCGCCGCTGACCTGTAGTGCGCGCAAAACACCGGCGCCGTACATACAGGGGGGGAGGGAGCGATCCCTGCCTGCCTCCTCCCCGCACAGATGAGACCGCGGCGGGTGAGCGGCCGCTGCGGCCGCTTCACCCCCCTGGGGAGCGGTCCGGGCGCAAGAGTAGCGCACTAGCGCTAACTTTGCGCCAGCGTTAATTTAAAGGACCCTCGCCGCCTGCAGGCGGGGGGAGGAATGCCAACTCCCCGGGAGGGCGGGAGGGGACCCCAAATAGCGGGCCCCCCCCCCCCGCCAAAAACGGGAGAGTTGGCATGTATGCTATTATTATACACCCAGAAAGTAAGTGCCCCCCTCACTGCTATTATTATACACCCAGAAAGTAAGTGCCCCCTCACTGCTATTATTATACACCCAGAAAGTAAGTGCCCCCTCACTGCTATTATTATACACCCAGAAAATAGGTTTTCCCCTCATTGTGATTATTATACACCCCGAAAGTAAGTGCTCCCATCAGTGCTATTATTATACACCCAGAAAGAAAATTTCCCCCCTCATTTTTTTTATTATTATAAAACCCCTTTAAATAAGGGGCTCCACCCACGGCTATTTTTTATACCCCCAGAAAGTAATTTCCCCCCTTAAGGGGTTTAAATTTTACAACCAAAAAGGGTAAGTCCCCCCTCACTGCTTTTTATTACACCAGGAATTATTTTGCCCCCCCCCTTGTATATTAAAAACCGGGAAAAGAATTCCCCCCCCCCTTCTCGCAAATTATTGCCCCAGAAAATTTGTGCCCCCTCACTGCTTTTATTTTAAAACCCGAAAGGGTAGGGCCCCCCTTCACTCCCTATTATTAACCCCCGGGAAATTTAATTTCCCCCTCCTGTTTATTATTACTCCAGGAAATAAGTACCCCCTAAATGCTATTATTTTTCACCCAGAAATTTTGTCCCCCCTCACTGCTTTAAAAGGCGGTCCCCGACTTACACTTTCCCGATTACATACGTCCCTAAATTACAAACAGGGAAATTTTGGGGGGCGTGGCTGACAGCCCAACACTGATTCCACCCCCCAGGGAAAACCCAAAGGCCAGCATGCCACACCCCTGTAAAGGGAATACAGAAGGGTTGGTGAAATTTCCAAAAAAGGCCCCAGACAGCAACAAAAATTTTTTAAAAAACTTTTTCCCTGTACTACCCAAAAAAAAATTTGATTTTTTTTCTGGAATTACATTTATTAAATAAATTATTGTTCCGACTTACATAAAAATTAAAATTTAAAAAGAACAAATCTACAGTCCCAACCCCTTTTTTGTAACCCGGGGACTGCCTTTATTATCCCACCCAGAAAGTAAGTGAAACCATCCGCTATTATTACCCCCAAAAAAGTATGTCCCCCCTTCAATGCAATTATTAAAACCCCCCAAAAAGAAAGTTTCCCCCCCCCCCTGCTATTTTTTTACACCCGGGAAAGAAAATGCCCCCCCCATTTGCATTATTATACCCCAGAAAAAGGGACCCCCCCTCAGGGTTTATTAAACCCCCAAAAAAATTAAGGCCCCCTCATTTGGTTTTAATTTTCACCCAAAAAAGTAAGGGGTCCCTCTCACTGTGCTATTTTTACACCCAAAAAGTTTTGGCCCCCTTTTTTGCTATTTTTTATGCCAAAAGTGTGTTCCCCCCCCCCCCGCTATTATTATACCGGGAAAATGAATGTGCCCACGCTTACGGGCTTTTAAATTTTTAACCCAAAAAAAATTTAAGTCCCCTGTTTCATTGCTATTATTATACACCCATAAAATATACCCCCTTCACTGCAATTATTACAAGTGAAGTATGTGCCCCCCTCACTGCTACTATTACCCCAAAAAAAGTATGTGCCCCCCTTACTGCTTTCATTATAAAACCCAAAAGAATTTCCCCCTCAGTTCTATTTTTAAAACCAAAAAAATAAGTGTTCCCCCCCCTAACTGATATTAAAATAAAACCCCCGGGAAAGATGCCCCCCTCACTGCAATTATTATACCCCCAAAAGTTGTGCCCCCCCACGGGCAATTTTTATACACCCAGACAGAAATTGTGCCCCTAAATTGCTACTATTTTCCCCCCAAAAGTTTTTTGCCACCTCACGGGCTTTTTTAAATATCCCCCAAAAGAAAGTGCCCCTAAATGTATTAAATACCCGGGAAGTATGGGGCCCCCCCCAAACGTTTTATTAAAAACCCCCAAAAAGGTAAGTGCCCCCCTCACTGCTATTTTTTAAACACCCCGGGGAAAGTATGCCCCCCCTTTATAAAAACCCCTGGCCCTTATTTATTTTAAAAAAAATAAAAATTTTTACCCAAAAATTTTAAGTGAAACCCTCACTGCAATTTTAAAAAAATTTCCCCAGGAAATTTTTGTGCCCCCCCTCACTCCCTATTATTATACCCCCACAATGTAAGTCCCTTCCCCATAAAGGCTATTATTATACCCCCAAAAAGTAGTCCCCCTCAATTTTTTATTAAAACCCCCCAAAAAGTAAGGCCCAAACTAATTTGCTATTTTTACACCAAAAAAAATTTTTTGGCCCCCTCTAACTGTATTATTATACCCCAGGAAGAATGGGTGCTCCCCACACTGAAAAAATTAAAAAACCCCCAAAAATTTAATTTTGCACCCTCCTGCTTTTATTAAACACCCAAAAGTAAGTGCACCCTCACTGCTATTTTTTACCCCCGGGAAGAAAATACCCCCCTCAGAGTTTATTATTTTACCCCAGAAAGTAAGTGCCCCCTCACTGCTTTTATTTTTCACTCAAAAAGGGTATGTGCCCCCTAAAGGGTTTTAAATTAAAAACCCCCCAAAAAGAAAGGGTTCCCCTCTCACTGCTCCCTATTATACCCCAAAAAATTAAATGTGCCCCCTTTTTGCTATTTTTTTGGGCCAGGAAAGTTTTTTCCCCCCCCCCCCCCCCCCCCCCCCACTGCTATTATTTATCCCCAAGGGTTTATGTGCCCACGCTTACAGCTATTAATATACAGCCAGAAAATATGTGCCCTGCTCACTGCTATTATTATACACCCAGAAAATATATGCCTCCTCACTGCTATTATTACACAAGTGAAGTATGTGCCCCCCCTCATTTCCCTTTCCCCCATTTTTTTAAAAACCCAGAAAAAAATGTCCCCCTCGTTCTATTATTACACCGGGAAGGGTAAGTGTCCCCCCCCCCTTACTGCTATCATTATACACCCAGAAAGAATGTGCCCCCTCAGTTCTATTATTACACCAGGAAAGTAAGTGTTCTCCCCTAACTGATATTTTTAACCCCAGAAAGTAGGGTTGCCCCCCCCCACTGCTTTATTATTTTCCCAAAAAAGTATGTGCCCCCCTCACTTTTTTTATTAACCCCCAAAAAAGTATGGGGCCCCCTCTTTGCTACTACTAAACACCCAAAATTTTATAGGGCCCACCCCACTGCTTTTAAATATACCCAAAAAGTAGGGCCCCCCCTCACTGCTATTATTTTTCCCACCCAGAAATTTTATGTCCCCCCCCTCACTGTTTTAATTTTTACACCCAAAAAGTATGTGCCCCCTCACTGCAAATTTTTATTTAAAACCCCCAAAAGTATTCCCCCCCCTAAATGCTATTTTTATACACCCAAAAAGTATGTCCCCCTTTAAACCTGCTATTATTATACAACCAAAAAGGGGAAAAAGGCCCCCCCTCACTGTTTAAAATTACAAGCTCAGCTCCGGCATTTCAATTTTTTTTCAAGGGGAGTAAAGCTGCGTTTTTTAAACACCAGGGCGATCTTAAGGGTTGAACGCCGCTCCGTGTTTCGGCATGACGCGTGAGAATTCAGGCAAATAATTGTTAAATCCGTTTTTTGGGGAGGGACAGAGCCCCCCCCAAACCCGGGATCCTAAAAGCGCTTGTAAAAGGACGAAAAACTCCAGTGGAAAACCCCCAAAGGCCCCTCCTACTTCTCTTTTTTATATATCCGAAATTTAAGTCCCCAATTTCACTTTTTATTATTAAACACCCCAGAAAATAGACCCCCCCCTCATTCTATTATTTTTTAAAACCGAAGGTATTTTCCCTTACGAATTATTATTTCACCTTTTTAAAAAAAATTGTGCCCCCCTGCTATTTTTCACAATAAAAGTATGTCCCTTTCCTTCATTGCTATTACTAACACCGGGAAAGTTTGGGGTTCCCCCCCTCAGGGTTTTAATTAAAAAACCCAAAAAAAGTCCCCCACTAAACTATCATTAAAACCCCGGGAAAGTAAGTCCCCCCCCCTCACTGCTTTTTTTATACCCCCAAAAGTAAGTGAAACCCTCACTGCTATTTTATACCCCCAGAAAGTAAGGCCCCCTCCCCTTAAAAAACCCCAAAAAATTATTATTAAACCCAAAAAAAGAAAGGGGTCCTTCACTGAAAAACAACCCCCCAAAAAGTAAGAAACCCCCCCCTGGCTTTTAATTATAAAACCCAAAAGGGAAAAATATCCCCCCCATAAATTGCTTTTTTATAACCCAAAAGAAAGGGGCCCCCCTCCCTCCACTGCAATTAACACATAAAGAAAGAAAAAGTAAACCCCCCAAAACTGCTATTATTATACACCCATAACGTAAGTACCCCCCTCACTGCTAATATTATACACCCAGAAAGTAAGTGCCCCCCTCAATGCTATTATCACATCAGGAAAGTAAGTGAACCCCTCACTGCTATTATCATACACCCAGAAAGTAAGTGCCCCCCCCCTGCAAAATTTCCCCAATAAAGTAAGTCCCCCCCTTAAATGCTTTTTTTAATACACCCAAAAAGGGTAAGTGGGCCCCCTTGCTATTTATTTTACCCCCAAAAATAGTCCCCCTCACTGTTTATTATTATACCCCAAAAAGTTTTTTACCCCCTCCCCCTAAAAATTATACACCCAAAAAATATTTTTGCCCCCCAAAATTTTGGGCTATTATTATACCCCCCGAAAAGGTTGGGCCCCCCATGCTATTTTTTATACACCCAGAAAGAAAGGGCCCCCCACTGTTTTAAATTTTTTCCCCCAAAAAAGAAGGGCCCCCTAAATGCATTATTATACCCCCAAGAAAGTAAGTGCCTCCCTCACTGCTATTATTATACACCCAGAAAGTAAGTGCCCCCTTGCTTTTATTATACCCCCCTTAAAATATGTGCCCCCCACTGCTATTTTTAAAACCCCCAAAAAAAGTAAGGGGGCCCCCTCACGAAATTATTATACCCCGAAAGTAAGGGGACATCCTCAGGGCTATTATTTTAACCCCCAAAAAGTATGGGAAACCCTCACTGCGGTTATTATTCCCCAGAAAGTAAGTCCCCCCCACTGCTTTTAAATTATACCCCCAGAAAAAAAAGTGCCCCCCACGGGTTATTTTAAACCCAAAAGAAGGCCCCCCCTCCGTATCATTATGCCCCCCAGAAATTATGTGAAACCCCTAATTTTGTTATAAAAACCCCCCAAAATTTAAAAGGTCCCCCCCCTCACTGCATTTTTTTTACCCCCAAAGAAATAAGTCCCCCCTCACTGCTATTATTATTCACCCAGAAAAAAGTGACCTCCTCACTGAAAAAAATTATAAACAACCCAGAAAAAAAAAGGGTAAGTCCCCCCCACCCCCAAAATTTCAAATCAAATTAAAAAAACCCCCAGAAATTTTTATGGTGGCCCGCCGCAACTTAAAATAATTAATTTTTCCCCCCCACCCCAGAAAGGTTTTTTAAAAAAAAAGGGCCCCCCCTGTTATTTTTTTTCCCCCCCAAAAAGAAAGAAAGTCCCCACCTTTTCCCCTTTGTAATAATTTTTTAAACCCACAATGAAAAGTGCCACCCCCACGGGCTTTTTATTATTCACCCAAAAGTAAGTTTTAAATCACTGTGCGCTGGTACTTATACATTTATGCCCCGGACCGGATTCCCTTGCACCCCCTGCTTAAACCAATCAGCAACCGCAAAAAAATCCTGTTTTTGTTATTATACACCCAGAAAGTAAGTGCCCCCCTCACTGGATACATGACCACCCACAGTTATCAATCAGCTATGCAACTGGTTAGAATAAGTGAAGCTCCACAGTGCGCACAGTGTGGCGGCAGCTATTGGAGCCGCGGGGCGAGCTAACAAGGTTTTGGGTAAACCAGCAGTGAAAAGGCAGGTGCCTGGGGCTCGGGGACAGGGCAGGGCTCCCCCCCTTGCATGTGGATGTGTGTGTTTACAACACAGGGAAAAAAAATTTGCCTAAATAATAGGGGAACCACCTGTTTGACTGTCCCCACAACGCACGACCGGGTTTTTCCCACACAGCTTGCGGGGCACCCAAAAAGCACACTTCACATCATGTGTGCTGAAAACAATGGAGGCAACAGACTGAGCTAAAACCCAGCTCGGTCCCAGCTGACTTATTGCCCCACAGATTTTTCTGTCTATCTTTTTTTTATCCTTTTATTTTTCCCCTTATTTTTTTAAACTATAATCTATCTATCAAACTATTTTTTATCTACACAAGGACCACGGGCCCCACACGCCCCCAAATTTCTGTCCCCCAAACTTACTTATTTTCCACAGATATTCATGTAAAACCAAATTTTACAAATAATGAATAAAAAAGACATATATGCCTATCTGAATAAATTCAGAAAAAACCTTCCCTTTTTTTGGCCAAAAAAGGTTTTCCACAATTATTTATTTTTGGGCCAAAGTGGGAATAATGAGAGTAATTTTTAAGGCATTTTTATTATTTTCTGCAAATTTAAAAAGTTTAATACACTAGGATTACTATCCCTTTTAAAAAAGTTTTTGGGGACACCCCCCTATGAGATTCTTTTTTTTGGGAAAGTTTCTGATTTAGGGGCAACATCGAGTTAAAAAAAAGACACAGCTGGAATTTTTTTTTTTAAATGCAACCAAAAAACACACGTTCTTTTGTGTAACATCAGGGGAAAAATTTAAAAAGAAAAAAACAAGAAAACAGGAAGAAAATTTTTGTGGATTTGGGGGAAAATTTTTCCAAATACCTGAAGGGTAGCTGTTAATCTGTACAAACAATTAAAACGCAAGTAAAAACAAAAAGGGGAATTCCTCCATCATATGCCAGGAAGGAGAGGGGACTCTGTGTCTAAAGGGGACACCCCCCTGGAATTTTTGGGGGTTTATAGTTTCCAAATCGGGCTGCTACACAGAAAAATCCTTCTGAAAACGTAAGAACAACCCCAAATTTTTAAAAAAATTTTCCTTGAAAAAAAAAACACCCCAAACCCCATGGTTTACACGGATGTACCCCATCGACGCTTTTTCGAGGGGAAAATGCTCTTGTTCCGGATAACTTGATGTATTTTCCGTTATTTTTAAAAATTTAAAATCACAATAATCATTTAAAAAAGGTTAAAAAAAGTCATGAAAATTACAAAGACAATCTGGGGCGTCTAACATTTAAAGGGGAAACAATGCCTTAGATAGAAATGCCCATACATCTAAATAAATGCCATATATACAATAAATATAAACTGTGTCTCTATGTATGCTGCGCTATTCACAATGTTGTCAATAGATGTATAACAGGTCAGTTCTATAGTTTAAGCCTTCTGGAATATGTGTACCAGGTTTTACTATCTAGAAAGCTTCTTTTTGTCTGAGTTTTTTTGTCCAGTTACCACCTCGGTGTGGGCGTTCTACATATTCTATGGCATAGAAATGGAGACTGGTTAGATTACCCTGGTGATGTTCAATAAAGTGTTTTGCTGCCCCAGACATTTGTCCCTGTCCTTTTTTAATGCTAGAAATATGCTCTGCAATGCGGGTCTATACGTTTCGAATGGTACTACCTACATATTTTTTGACACAGGAGACACATTCTATTATGTATATGACATGGTGGCTATTGCAATTTACAAATTGGTTTATTTTATAGCTACTTATTCCAAATGTGTCTGTTTTAATAGTGCTGTCACATACACTGCAGCGACTGCCGCCGCATCTGAAAAATCCCTTTTGGGTAAACCATAGTTTGCCAGATGTAGCCGTATTGCTAATGAAAGCACTAGGGGATAAAATATCCCCCAATGTTTTGTTTTTTCTTGGGACACATAAAACACCTTTATCCAAAATTTGCGCTAAAGTTTCATCTTGACGTAAGATGTTAAGATTTCTCAGAAAAATGGATTTGATTTCTCCAAAATGTTTGCTATATTTAGTTGAAAAGATTATTTTCTTGTCCATATTACTATTGTGATTGGCCAATACTCCCTGGGTATCTCTCTTACCAGATTCTAATAGAGGAGATTGAGTTTTAATAGTTATTTTTTCTTTTGCTACAGCAATTTCTTTGGGTTTCTCTGTATTAATCTGGAATCAATGATCTTTTCCTCCTTTTTATAATCTTCCTCTAGGGTACCAGTTCTTTTGGCTCTGACATATTCTCCATAGGGGATAGCTTTGATAGTATCACGAGAATGACAACTGTTTACTCTCAAGATAGAATTACCATCATGGGGTTTACGATAGAGTGTCGTGATGACTTTCCCTCTGTCACAGTGCCCCTTCAGGAAAAGATCCAGAAAAGGGATCCCAAATTTGTCCCATGTACCCGTGAAACGTAAGTTTAGATGGTTACAATTAATGTACTCCATAAATTGTGGTATGAGCGTCACATCGCGACCCCAGATGATCAAGAGGTCATCGATGTAGTGTCCATACCACAATATACATTCTCTGAACGGGTTGTCAACACTAAAGATGGCATAATGCTCCCACCACGCCATTGTTAGATTGGCCAAAGATGGTAAAAAGGTAGCTGTGTCTCAGAGATGAACGTGCTTTTGCCTGACATATGCATGTGGCCTTTGTGTAAGAGCATTTTTATTAGTTTCTGCAATGTAGAATTTGGTAGAATTGCCCTTAAACTGTAGGACTTGGGTCAAAATTTTGGATATCCTTCCACAAACTTCTCACAATAGGTGGTAGGAATTTTGACCCATTCCTCCTGACAGAACTGATGTAACTGAACCATGTTTGTAGGTCTCCTTGCTCGCACCAGCTTTTCAGCTTTGTCCATACATTCTCAATAGGATTGAGATCAGGGCTTTGAGATGGCCACTCCAAAACACTGACTTGGTTATCCTTAAGCCACTTTGTAACTAGTTTGGCAGTATGCTTCCAAGCTTCTCCCTTTTTCCTCCAAGCGTAACGGTCATTATGGCCAAACAGGTCAACTTTACTTTTGTCAGACCATAGGACATGTCTTCAAAAGTGTATGTCTCTGTTCCTGTGTACATTTGCAAACATTAATCTGGCTTTTATATGTTTCTTTTGGAGTAATGGCTTCTTCCTGGCAGAGTGGCCTTTCAACCCATGTTGATGCAGTACTCGTTTCACTGTGGTTAATGACACGATCTTACCAGCTTCCGCCAGCATCTTCACAAGGTCTTTTGCTTTTGTTCTTGGGTTGATATGCACATGTCGGACCAAAGCATGTTTATCTCTGAAACACGGAACCTGTCTCCTTCCTGAGCGGTATGATGGTTGGACATTCCCATCTTGTTTGTACTTGCGTATACTTGTTTGTACAGATGAACAAGGCACCTTCAGGTATCTGGAAATCGCACCCAAGGATGAACCAGACTTGTGCAAGTGCACAATTCTCTTCCTGGTATCTTGGCTGATTTCTTTAGACTTTCCCATGATGTTACACACAGAAGTAGTGTGTTTCTGGTGTGCATTAAAAAATACAGAATCTTCCAAAGACATGACATCATCACATGAGCTGTCCCAAATTGTTTAAAGGTATAGTACTCCTAGTGTATGTAAACTTTTGACTTTGCAGAAAGTAATAAAAATGACTTAAACAATTCTCTCTCTCATAATTCTGGCATTTGGCAAATCTAAATAATTTTGGTAATCCTATTTATCCTAAAACGGGTAAGGTTTATTTAGATTTCATGTCAGATAGTGAGAAAAACATGCATCTGTGTCTTTTTACATAGTGTATGTGTCATGGGGACTCAATGAACAGAAGGTGGATCCTCTGGTCACCGTGTAGGATAGCGTGACCTAAGCCGGGGAGCGGAGTCTAAGGGGCCCCTTGTCTTCACCGGAGCCCGTCCCCAATGCAGGACGGACTTTGCCGCAGGGAATCCCCCAGTTCGCAACCCCTGGTGCATCACCTAGCGGTGACAGCCAAAGCAGGAGGAGTAGATGCAGAGCCAACTGGAACACGGACCTGGAGCAAGGATGAACGGCTAGTCAGGAGCAGTAGGTGGCAGACGAAGGTCAGCACGATGGACGATACAGTATGAGGCATGTAGATGAAAAGATCAAGGTATTCGCTAGGAAGCGCACAAGGACGTCACTAGTGAACGGACACCAACAACTGGGCGGCGACAACAGGAACAGGAATCCCTATAAAGCCCATGTCCGAATGCCATAGGTGGACAGACAATGCCTGCAGTGCACTGGCCCTTTAAATCAAGGAAAGCTGCTCGTGCGCGCCCCTAGTGGCCAGCCGGGAAAATGCAAGCAGAGGCAGGAGAAGACACAGCAATGCACCAATCGAGGAGGACGCAGGTCAGGGCCAGGTAAGTATACGCGCAGCAAAGTGAGCACCGGGGGCAGCTGTGCCTGTGGCCAGAAGCCCCAGACCGCGGCATGAGGCGTGCCAGGAGCCGGGAGGCGAGTGCATCTGCAGTCCGGGCATCGGACCGCAAAGCACAGCGGTCCATATATATATGTGTGTGTTTATATAGTTGTATAGTGATTTAAGGTCACATATCTCTGTCACTGGGTTGGCTACAGCACGAGGTCTGCAATGTACGTGTCACCGTGCCTAGCCTCGGTGAAGTATGAGCCGGCAGTTAATAGGTATCAGCAGCAATTTCTCTGCTGATACCAGGTCTTTCTGTAGCTCCCCAGAGGTGGTTCTTGGCTCTTGGACAACTCTTATGATAATTATTTTTACTTCTTTGTCTGACATCTTGCGGGGGACACCTTCTTGTGGCTAGTTTATGGTGAAATTATGTTCTTTCCACTTCCAGTTTATGACCCCAACGGTGCTCACTGGAACTTTCAGTAGTTTAAAAATTCAAAATTTTTCTTTAACCAACCCATCACTATGTTTTGCAACAATAAGGTTGTGAAGGTCTTGAGACAGCTCACTGGTTTTACCCATCATGAGATGTGGCACCTTGTTAATGAGATGTTTTTATGGGCCATCAGTTTAACTAACTGATATTATTTTTTCAATAAGTGACAGGATTGGTTTCTAATTAGTGATGTATTTCAGCTGGTGTCATGACTTTCCATGGCTTTTTGCACTTCTCTCTTCATGTGTTCAATACTTTTTCCCTGTGTCATTTCTCATTCTTACACATAACTCAATTTATGGACATTTATGGTTTGATTTCTTTGCCTTTGATCGGATTAGATGGGTTGTAAGCAACATATGGTGACACTTTAATGTCAATATCACCCTTAGAAATATATTTACTTAGAAAATTGGTGATATTTTCAATACTTATTTCACAGGTATACCACTTTATTGGAGAGATGAGGTAGAGGTGAGGTGCTGGACAACTGTCGCAACATTTAAACTCTGTTTGCCGCTTTCAGGTGAATACCCTGTATCCCTTCACTCAGTCACTTGACTTCTCATTAGGATGGTAGTGAACAGTATTGAGGACGTGTGTCTTCATAGTGCAAGCCAATTGGATCACCAATTCTTGTACACAAGCAATGTCTCACACATCGGCATGGAGCATGGCAGAAACTGAGTCATTTTTCAGCAACGGTAATTTCAAAGATTCTTTGGCCACTACGATCACTAGATCTGACATCCGCAGACTTTTTCCTTTGGGGTAGGCTTAAAGGGAAAGTCAATCGCAACCAGCCTTGTATCGTAGAAGATTTGAAGGAAAATATCCAACATGAAATTAACGGAAACATGGAGTACTTTAAAATGTGTCAGAAAAACAATTGATTATACATACGTCAAGGTATGTAGTGGATATTTTTGGTTCAGATCTAGTCACAACACAATATTCAGGGCCTCTCTCGAGAAAGTCACGTGGTACTTACTGTAAACCTAGACTAGACAGTCTAAAAATTCAGCAAATGTGTCACAGTAGGATAAATCTGGAGCATGTTTAGATTGTCTAGTCTAAATATGCACCATTTAATTGTAGGCTTAGTTTGTGCTGTGAGTTGCAGCTACATTTTTGTGCCTTTTTTTTGCTGCATGCCATTACATGTTCAGCCACATCCACTTCCACAAAGCCATCCCATGTCCACAGACCAACACCCCTTTTGTTTTACACAGTGCAGAAGTGTCTAAAAACTGACTAAAATCATAATAACTGTGATGCAAAGCTGGCATTATAGTAAATCTGCCCTAATATTTCCATACATCCCGTGGGGTAGATCCACAATTGCAATTATGGCAGAATTCTGGTGCAGTTTGCGCCAAACTACGGGCTTATATGCTTGACGCCACATTTATTATGCATTTTAGACAATTTTGCAGTACGCCTGATAAAAAAAGGTGTACATTTATGGAAAGAAGTGGGAAAGTGCTCGGCTCAATGTCCAAAATTTTGGCACCACAATTGCCTTAATCTAAGCAAACTAATAGTGTGAAGTTAGACAACATTGTCTAGATATGTGCCAGATTTATCAACACTATCATAAAATGGAGCATATTTGACTAGGTTAAAATTATCTGAGTATTAGACAGTACTGGTAAATCTGCACATTGTGTATAGAGTACATGACTCAAAAAAGCTCCTATCCTTAAAGTTAAAAGTGATTTCCAGTTTCCAGAAGCATTTTCTAATGTTATATATAAGGACTTGTTTTATCCTTATTAGTTTTCTGCTTTTCTTTAATCTCTATTTTGGGACATTGGAACCTTCTACCAGTTTTCCATAGAATTATGGTTTAAATATACCATGGTCATCTTGTAATCAATTAATATTGTATGTTAATGTACCATTGTATACTTGTTCGCTTTATAGGTTCTTCTCCTAGTTTTGGCTTACAGATACTGATGCAAAATTCTACCATATGAAGACGGTGCAGACAGATGTTATTTTAAAGTCCATAGGAAAATAATATTTATTTTTAAAGCACCAAAAAAGAAATTTAAGGGGAGCTTATCACTGGGGTACAGACGACCCTATCTGAGCTCTGTGTGCGATAGAGGCAGAGTGGCGCGCTCTGTTATCTAGAGATATATATATATATATATATATATATATATATATATATATATATATATATATTATATTATTATATATATATATATATATAAATAATATATATATATATATACCGGTATGTGATTTGGAGCAAGATTTCTGACTAAAAAGCAGAGAAAATTCTAGCAATGCTTCTTGAAAAGGTTTTCTCACCACAGGGATTTGCTTTAAACACACAGGCAAAGGTAAAGACTTTTACTAAATACATTTCTGTTCTGATTTTGCTTCCTTCAGAGCTAGAGCAGTTCTTATCTCCTGCATGTATAAACAAGCTTCTCTATGTTATCAAACATCTCTCTCCACTTTCATTGCTCTAGTTGCCATGACTAACAATAGTGAGGTAATTAACTGTTGTGTCTTATCAGCAGCACAGGAGCTTGTTTATCTATATTACTGACAAACTTTAACCCTTTAGCCTTCTGCCTTACTGTTTAAACCTTTCTATCAGCATTGCCCTCTAACAGAGTCAGCGAGGTATGCCAATCACTGCTGTAGACCCACCCACAGCTTGAACAGGAACTGTGAGCCTAAAGCTGGCTGTGAAGAGTAGGCCATGTGAAAAGGCGTGGTGAGAACACCACTTTAAGAGACAGTGGAAGTCCTGCTTACCACACCAACATACAGTAGCTTTTCCTTTATCAGTGTATATACAGAGCACACTGTCAATCACTGTATGTAGGACAGGTGAGCAGAACTTTCAGTTGCACTTTTAAGGTTTTCTCAGCTTTGTATTCAAAAATTCTATAGTGGGTACGGAAAGTATTCAGACACCTTTACATTTTTTACTTTTTTCTTCATTGCAGCCATTTGGTAAATCCAAAAAGTTAATTTTTTTGCTGATTAATGAACACTCCGCACCCCATCATGAAAGAAAAAAAACAGAAATGTAGATATTTTTGCAAATTTACTAAATAAAAAACCTGAAATATCACATGATCTTAAAGGGGTTGTCTCGCTACAATGATTGGGTTTCAATTAAAAGATCTTTAAAAAACAAGCAGCTTTGCAATATATGATCATTACAAATGTCCTACTGATTTTGAGTTATCCCTGTTAGTAGTAGTGCATCAGCTCCTGAAATCACTATAGCAGCTGACCTGTTGATTGTTATCTCACTGGCTGCCAGTCCTGGTGACTCCTCCCACACAGTATGCTTCTGTAGGGAAGGGAGGGGGAGGGCTCTGGCTTCTGTGTGGATTAACCCTGTGTGTGCCTGCTCCCTCCTGCTCTCTACACAGATTGAGGAGAGCAGAGGTGAGGCTGATCTGTGGTCAGTAGGATGTGACAGCAGTGAAGTGTGTTACTATAATCATGATGTGTCTGTGGAGCTTTGACTATAATAATAGAACAGATCAGGGGAGCATGTGAACGGTTCATATCCCTTCCTGCTCTGCTGTATTAGTGACACATCCTGATTATAGTAACACTTCACAGCTGCCCTGTGTCTGTTCTGACAGGGTTTGTTTGTTGTTGCTTGAGATGTGGAGATTTGTATGCTAAGCAGGGGGTATAGGAACACTTGCATCCCCCCTGCTCTGCTATTAGCATACACAGCTTCACAGACCTCTCCACACTCATAGATCAGCCCTCTCCCTGTTGTCTCCTGACTCTGTGAAACTGACAGAGCAGCAGATCTAGGCAGGCACACACAGAGTTAACTCTGGCAGCAAACCCCCTCGCCCTCCCCCTGCTGTATAGAAGGAGAGCTGTCTGTGTGCTGAGGGGAGGGAGGAAGGGGGAGGAGAAGAGGCAGACAAGAAGCACGCCCCTGAATTAAAAAATCCTTTGCTGCCAGACACATTGAAGTAGGCTGAAAGCCTGTAGTGAGACAACTCCTTTAAGTATTCAGACCCTTTGCTCAGTATTGAGTAGAAGCACCTTTTGAGCTAGTACAGCCATGAGTCTTCTTGGGAATGATGCAACAAGTTTTTCACACACCTGGATTTGGGGATCCTCTGCCATTCTTCCTTGCAGATCCTCTCCAGTTCCCTCAGGTTGGATGGTGGACGTTGGTGGACAGCCATTTTTAAGTCTCTCCAGAGATGCTCAATTGGGTTTAGGTCAGGGCTCTGGCTGGGCCAGTCAAGAACGGTCCCAGAGTTGTTCTGAAGCCTCTGCTTTGTTATTTTAGCTGTGTGTTTAGAGTCATTGTCTTGTTGGAAGAAGAACCTTCGGCCCAATCTGAGGTCCAGATCACTCTGGAAGAGGTTTTCATCCAGAATATCTCTGTACTTGACCGCATTCATCTTTCCTTCAATTGATAGTCGTCCTGTCCCTGTAAGCTGTGAGGTCTTAAATAGACAGGTGTGTGCCTTTCCTAATCAAGTCAATCAGTTTAATTAAACACAGCTGGACTCCAATGATGGAGTAGAACCATCTCAAGGAGGATCAGAAGGAAATGGACAGCATGTGAGTTAAATATGAATATCACATCGAAGGGTCTGAATACTTATGACCATGTGATATTTCAGTTTTTTTTGTTTAATAAATTTACAAAAATATCTACATTTCTGTTTTTTTCTTTCAAGATGGGGTGTAGAGTGTACATAAATGAGCAAAAAAATTAACTTTTTGGATCTTACCAGACTGCTGCAATGAAAGAGAGAGTGAAAAATTTAAAGGGGGGTCTGAATACTTTCTGCACCCACTGTATATTAAATCATATAAATCTGTATATCACAGAGCTCAATGTCTCTTCCTCTATTATATTGGGCTGTCAGAGAAGGAAGCATAAACCACCTGACAGGCTCTATTTAAGGACATGCCATAATACGAAAACAAGTACAATAGTCATCACTAAATCAGAAACAAACTAGTACATAGCGAAAGAGCGCCTACGATTTGCAAAACCCCCAAAACATTGAGTGTTTTGGACATTTCTGTACTGTTTTTGGGGTCAGTGGTGTCTCCTTCAAAATGCACCATGCCCTATGTGTAACATTTTTTGGGAGTTTTTCCTATAGGTTTAGAATTAGAATGTTTAAAATTGTATAAACTGGCAGAAAGGTGGCTCAGCAGTTAGCATTGTTGCCTTGCAGCTCCAACATCCAGGGTTTGAAACCTGACCAAAGAGAGTATCTGCATGGAGGTTTATGTTCTCTTCATGAGTTTCCACTTATACTCCAACAACATACAGATAGATGACTCTGGAACTTTGATTGGGGAAACATACACAGTTGTGAGTGATGACAATTTCTGCACAGCTGTAAGCTGTGTACCGGTGTGGGCTTCCCAAAATACAGCGAAATCACATATGAGGAAAGCAACTCCAAAACCAGTTCAACCAAACTTCTACTTTACTGAAATATGCAAATGAGTGTTCTCAGTAACACTGGTACTGTTCCTGGGGATGATTTCTTGTGGCCTGACATAGACTGTGACCCTAACTAATCTAACTACAGGCCTGGTAACTGTCCCAAATAGGCTGGCGTGCACACTTACCCACCCGGGACTACTTTGGACTAGAAACCGTTCACAGTTCCTGGATGAGGGGCCCCTCTTTCAGAGTCTGGTACCAAAGATGGCAGTCATTCCTCCCTGCAACTGGATTCGGCATGATGTCCACTCTTTCTGTGCACCCTCTTTTCCAACCGCAATGATCCAGCAGATAAATCTCTCCTCTATCAGCAGGATTCAGTCACCAATAAGAACTTTCAGAACATCTGCATCTTGTGGCCAAACAACATGCAGTATATCAGTTTGAAATTAATTATTAATTATACATAAGATTACAGTTCCCTGAGCAGAGACTATGAGGCTGTTCCACCATCCCACACAACATGGAAGAATATGTTGTCGAAATATATAAATAAAATAACACTGTATGACATGCATGACGTTTTTCTTTATGTGCTTACAAATGTTAAAAAAATTGTCTAGTCTGTAAGAGGTTAAATATGGGTGATTAGAGTATGTGGATGCAATTCTTGTTTCACTTTTTATGTCTTTTTATCTGTTAGCATCCAGTGTCTGCAGACTGTGTATGCGCAGTCTCCACATAGGTGAAGCCTGTGATGTGAGTGAATAAAACTTTACAACTGAAAAGAGGCCAACTAGTGCCTGTAGAGATGGAAGAAAGAATGTGCTTACTAAGTGTGGGCAGAACCAGGGTGCCAGAAAATCAGAGTTACCTGAAACCCTCCAATAACAAAGTGTGAGCAACAGGTTGGCAAGTAAAAGGAACATTCCCACTACATCGATAGGAAATGCTATCTAAGTGTCGGCTCAGAATGGAGAGCCAGTCATGCTTGCATACAACTCTCCATTTTGTTCTATGGATATTCTGAGTACAGCCAAACACAATGCTCGGGTCCACACACCATTGGAACCCGCAACTATCCAACTTTGATGCCTTACCCAATCGCATGGAGTGCATGGAGAAAACACCCCTTTCGTAGTACGACGCCATGGAAATGTCCCACTTTAAGGGGAGATTAATTACCGTACTACTACCATACCAGTCATATGGTGAATCAGGGCTGTCAGCGGTTAGAACTGAGGTTGACCAATGATACCATCTGCATGGACAACATGCAATGTCACAAAAAATATGTCTACTCTAGTACCGTTTCTATTGTACAATAAAAGCCCAGATAAATCTAAATAGTAGATGTTTGTCTGATGTACACTTGAGTCATTTTTGGGCTAGGCAAGAAGAATTAGGTTTCCTTCCTACAACATTTGTGTTCTAGTCATGTTTTTATTGTGTTACTTTTTGTAAGGGCAATGGACAAATACCCTGGATGCCTGGTGTGGAGGGATGTCACCCAGCTTTCCCACATACTGGATAGATTATTCAGCAGCTGGAAAAGCTGGGTGACATGTTTCACAGCAGGCATCCAGGAAGGCTAGGTGCCTGCTGTGGGGGATGGATGCCTTTCAGCTTTCCTGGATGCTGGATAGCCCATCCAGCATGTGGGAAAGCTGGGTAGGCCTTGGGGAAGGGAAGGCTGGGTGATGTCCCATTTGTAGAGTTGGTGATTTTTTTTCCCACAGGTTTCCCTTTTGGGCTACGACGGATTCGGTGGACTACGTCGGACAGCGTTGCGCCTATTTAGTTAATAAAATGGTTAACGAGGGCTGGTGTCGGGCAGAGTTTATTTAAATAAAGTGTTTTTTTCTGTTTGTGTGTGTGTTTTCTTCATTTGATTCCTCTCCATTACTATCACGCGGGTTTGGTGTCAGCCAGCGGTGTTCCTTGTTGTCCAAGGCTGACACTAACCCCTGTCACTATTACCCCAGTACCCAACGCACCAGGGGTACTGGGAAGAGCCGGTAACCTCCAGAAGCGGACCCTCTAATGTGAAGGTCCGCTTCTGGAGCAGCTGCAGGCTGGTATTTTTAGAATGGGAAGTTACCAGTAACGATGGTTCTTCCCATTCTGATAGTATCAGGCTGCCGCTGTCGGTTTTACCTTGGATGGTTATAGAAATTGGGGAGGAAACCCCACGTCGTTTTTTTTGTGAAACTTTATTTATTTAGTGAGATCTGCACAAGGGAATCCACTGTAATGATTACAGGAGGAGCCCACTGTAGGATTCTCAATAAATAAATGATTTTTTAATAAAATAAACAACGTGGGGTCACTCCCAATTTCCATAACCAGCCAAGGTAAAACCAACAGCTGCACCTTGATACTGTCAGAATGGGAATGACCATCGATACTGGTCGCTTCCCATTCTAAGACTACCAGCCTGCAGCCGCCCCAGAAGCAAACCCTCACATTAGAGGGTCCACTTCTGATGGTTACCTGGCTCGTCCCAGTACCCCTGGTGCGTTGGGTATTGGGGTAATAGTGACACAGGGTGCACGGCCTTGGGGTGACAAATGTCGGCCGCTGACTGACACCAAGCCCGAGCGATAGTAATGGAAAGGTGTCTATCAGATGCCTCTGTTACTAACAATGGAATTAAATGGGAAAAAGAACATATACAAAATAGACAAAAAAAACTTTTCTTTAAATAAACAATCCCAGATAACAGCCCTCTTTGACCATTTTATTAATGAAATGGATCAAACGCTGGTAGGATGTAGTGCAGTGAGTCTAACATAGGCCAAAGTGAAAACTGTATGAAAATAAAAACATTACAAAAAATGACAGCACTAAACTCCACCTCCTGCACCCCCTGAAGATCATGCCGATGGCTGATTTTCTGGGACTGCAGGGGACGGAGTTACATAGTTACCTTCACCTATCACTCCCTACCACCTCCAATGATTACCCTATAGCCCCCTCGTTTCCACCTATCACCCCATAACTTCCTCACCTCCACCTATCACTTCATAACCTCTTCACCTCCACCTATCACTCCCTACCATCTCCACGGATTACTCAATAACCCCCTCACCTCCACCTATCATCCCATAACCGTCTCACTTCCACCTATCACCCAATAACCCCGCACCTCCACCTATCACTCCCTACCACCTCCACTGATTACTCAATAGCCCCCTTACCTCCACCTATCATCCCATAGCCCCCTATCACCCCATAACCTCCTCACCTCCATCTATCACTCCCTACCACCTCCACAGATTACTCAATAGCCCCTCACCTCCACCTATCATCCCATAACCTTCTCACCTCCACCTATCACCGCATAACCTCCTCACCTCCACCTATCACTACCTACCACCTCCACAGATTACTCAATAGCCCCTCACCTCCACCTATCATCCCATACCCGTCTCACCTCCACCTATCACCTCATAGCCCCCTCACCTCCTCCAATCACTCCCTACTACCTAAACCTATCACTCCATAACCTCCCCACCTAACACGCCATGTAGAGTTTGTTCAGAGGTGAGAACAAGTGCTGGAAAAGGGCTGGAAAAATATGCATTCTAAGATGTTAGTGTGGTAAATTCTACAGAGACAAGTTATGGCCAGAAGAAGTCATCATGGCGGTCTGGACAGGATGGAGAAGAAAAGGGAAAGAGAACAATTCCAGTCACAGGAGATGTCTCCGGTGAGTCCCTAGATGTTACTGCATTGTAATCACTTAAAGGTCTGCAGAGCCTGTGTAAACTGGTATCTACCACCATATAATCACTATATGGAGGTAATATACAGTCTGCAGAGCCTGTGTACACTTGTGTCTACCACTATATGGTCACTGTATGGCGGAAATATACAGTCTGTAGAGCCTGTGTACACTGACATCTACCACTCTATGGTCCTTGTATGATGGAAATATTGGTTGTAGTGTAGTGGTTTACGTTCAGGCACAGTTTTGCAGTATCTCCCAACTCTCCTGGATGATGAATAGGCTATCCAACGTCTAGGAAAGCTGGGTGACAGCAAACCCTTCAATTAGCTTTCTTCTAGAGCCGTTACATGGGTGTAATGGGCGTGGCTTTTGTAAAGGGGTGTGGCATTATATGAAAGGGGCGTGGTAATGCAAATTGTTAATGGGGGTGTATTCAGGTTTAGTGCCTAGTGCAGCGTGACCTATAAATACAGCCCTGGTATTCCTAGTAGGATCTCCCAGCTCTCTGCTGTAGCCTGGGATGGAGAGTTGGCTGTGCATGCACGGCTCTCTGTTCACTTCTGTGGTAGGTCAAAGTACTGCCGAGTACACTTGCTCGGTTCCACTCCGAACTTCCATAGAAGTGAAGAGAGAGAGGGCCTCACATACTGGACCATCTCTCCATACTTTAGAGTTCAAGGAAATCTATTTCCCTAGAGAGTAATAGCCATTAAAGCTAATGGCTTTCAGCAAAATTTGCCTTGACTATTTGCTTAGAGAAACTAATATTTGACAATTTAGAAGATTAATGTATTGGCACAAAAATGTAAAAAAATTAAAAGCAATTTTAAATGATTTCCTATTACAAGTGAGATGTTAACCCTTTTAATTGCCAGTCGATTGTCCAAGAGTCCTCTGACTTCGCCTATGGGTAGAAAGTAGTTTGGATGTGGGGGCTGGATGTTTTGTTTGGGGGCTGTGGCTGTTGAGGATGTTTTTGAGGTGGCTGTTTCTGCACTTGCTGCCATTGGTGCTCCTGTGATGTCTTTTGCCAGCAATAGTAAACCCACCCACAAAGTTTCTACCTGATGCTCTTATTTCCCCACCACTTCTTGAATGGCTGCTCTGCATGTTCTAGGAATTGACTCCATCAGCTGCTGCTCATTGTCCTCAGTGGGGCATCCTGCCCGGTCCTTTTTTTTCCCATTAAAATGTTGTTGTATAGAAAAAAAACTTTTGTATTACATACACCCATTAGTGAAAATAACAACTTATGTAGTGAAAGTTAGCAGGCGGAGTGCACTTTTTCACAAAATGAACAGCTGCTCATGAATGGAGTGAATGAGCCCACTCCTCTTTGCACACTATTTCCTACAGAAAACAGTCCCATACTGACATCTACCCCTTCAGTAGGTCTTGTTCTGAAATGAAAACATAAATAGATTAGCATTACTCTTTGTTTAATTAACAGTGCAGTAGTTTATGACTGTGTGGTTTATTTGCTAGGATATAAAAATTAAAAAACAGTTTTAATAATATAAACAAATCTGAAACCCCCTCCCCCCATTTTCCATTTTACAAATAAAAATTATTTTTAGTGCCATGTCTGTAAAAGTTCTATTAAAATATAAAATATTTATCCTATACAGTAAACACCGTAGTAAAAAAAAGATACCCAAGGCCTGTGTCTGTAACCTACCTAGGTAGGAGTGTTCAGAGAGAAACAGCAACAAGGTCAGAGAAACATGAGTAAGGACAGATGACGAGAAAGGAAGGTAATAGATCTTGGATCAAGGACCAAAGACTGTGTGTGATAGTAGACTGCCCCTATCACACCCTTCCAAAAGGAAGGTGTATTAGGAGAGCTGTAATTGTACATTATTCTGGAAGACACTAGTATTTCAGAATAGTGTATTAGTGATTGTATTAGTAATAAAAAATATAACGTTCAAAACACCCTCTTTTCCATCCTACAAATAAAAAAAGAAAAACAATAAAAAAAGAATTAAAAAAAGAAAACATAATTTGTATCACCCATCCTTACAAGTCTGATCTATTAAGATACTGTATAAACTTATTTATCCTGCATGGTAAACACCATAAGAAAGCCAGCTCTGAAACTGAGTCCTTTTTTCTTTTTTTTGGTCGCCTTCACACCCCAATAATTGTATTTAATAAGACACCGGAACACAAAATGGTAAACAATCAACACGACTCTACACAGAACAAGCACTGTCACAGGTACATAAACTGAAAAATAAAGTTCTATTCCTGCCAGAAAATGGTTTTGAATAGCAATTAAAAAAATCAGAATCATACTTTCTTGCAGGATAGAGATAACATGTTATCCCCCAAAAAACGGTGCAATATTTCCCTTCTGTGACTTTCCACTTGATCCTGGTGGGTGAGATTTGCCTCTTTGCTGACTGCTGTCCAACACAGAGGCTGTTCATCCCTGCTGTGGAATTGACCAGATGGTGTTGATCTTCACTAGTTGTTGCTTTAAAAGGCAGCTTCTCACAGCACTCTAGCCACTGTATTGTAGTGTTTCAGGTAGGGTCTTTTTTACCTAGCTCTAGCCTCCTGTGTCCCTTCTTTAGTCTTTTGCCTCTGTGTCCATGTGACCCTAGTTTTGTCTCTAGCCTGAGTTTGTCCCCAATTCCCTGGCCGTGTCTGGACTATTTTTATCACACGGTCCCAAGGATCCTCGTTTCCCTGTCATAGGTGTTTTATGGGACTGTTATGGGAAAATGTAAAAAGATGTTGTCTAGAAAGTAATTTTCCTTTCAAGGGTCTAAAAAACTTTGACACCAACATATTTTTCTGTTCCCAAAAACCGGCATAACTTATCCCTATAACTTTTAAATAGTTTTATTGAAGTCCGTGCGTCTGTTTGGTGCAAAGAGCTCAGTTGTACGCATATTGTGTTATACATATTTGATAGTAAATTACGTCTGTAGTCAGTGGTGTGAAGGCTCCCATATCCATATAATATTTAAATACTCTTATTGACTCCTTTTTCTGGCACTTTTTAATCTGTGGGTCAGACAGGTTTGAGGGTCATGCTGCGTTCCAGGACAGGGATGGTCAATGTCCAGTTCAAGTAAAATGATGGTTCAAATAATACTGCCTTCTGGCACTTTTTAATTTGTGGGTCATACAGGTTTAAGGGTCATGCTGTGGTACAGGACAGGGATAATGAATAGTCTGTGACTTTTTTTCTGTGACTCTTGTTGCCTAATTGTCTTGCCTAAGATGTAGCACGTATCCAGTTTACTGTTGTGGATGTTAATTCCAGCTTCTCCAGCCCTGTTTTTGTGTAAGAATGAAGATGTTGTTCCTTTCCCATAGACTTTAATGGTCATCGGCGATTATCGGATATCGGCATAATAATTGTCGATATCGACTATCGACTCAGTAACGATAGTTGACACAATCGCTCATCACTAATAATGACTATTATATGCATCGTTATAGGTCAGTTCTTTGCAAATCAGGATTTAGGGCTAAAACACATCTGAATCTCTATATAGAATCTATATAGAGATAATATAGTCTGCAATAGGGGCACAATAAGAGGAGAGAGAGCAAAGCTGGAAAAGGTTAAAAGTTCCAGCTGCTTGTTTTTTAAGGGTGCATGAATCATGTAGCCAGTGACTGCCAAGTTGAAGTAGCCACTTTAGCCCCTTTCCGACATAGGACATACTGATACGCAGGGCCGGTCTGGGACTAAAAAGCAGTCCTGGCACAAAGCCCCCACCATCCCACATACAATATCTGCTTAAAAGATTTCCCTTGTTCTCGCACCTCACCACTTTTTAAAATAAGCAACACTATAAGGGTGCTTTGACATGAAGCTTTCTTGGAAGCGTTTTTTGTGCAGAAAGGCACGGCAGTTAATGCTGTACATTTCTGCACAAAAAATGCATAAAAAAACCACACCAAAAACCGTTCCGTATAAAAGCACCTTAAACACAAGTAAGAAAGAGAAAGTGGTGCAGAGAAACCCCTCATTACAGTGTCAGGTGTACTTGCTTTACAATCAGGGACAAGCCTACGTTGCCACGATACAAGCACAAATATAACCTACAATACCACCAATCAGATCACCAGTATTCAGGTCAACATCACATGAATACAGCACAGACTCAACACAGAAATAAAATTGCCCCTGACATCAGGGACTCACAGGAGATATCATCTCTGATGGGAATTGTCTTCTTCTCCATCTGCCCCAAAACTCCATGATGTCTTCTCTGAGTTGTTCTCTTGACTTTTTTTCTCTGTCCGGTACAGCATGCAATGTCTTCTTCTCCTGGCCACTACTCGCCCCTATAGAATTTACCACAAATACATCTTAGACGCCTCTCTTTTCCAGCACTTTCCTATCAGTTCCCAGCTCCAGCACTCCCCATCCATAGAACCCTAAACAGTAATAGTGCCCCTTTTGGTGCCCTACACATTAATTGTACCCCAAACAACGTATGTTAGACCCTAAAAATTAGAAATGAAAAAAAGGCAGATAAGTGTCATGTAAATAGATATACCCCCATTAGGTAGGTAGTCAAGCCCCCACCCCTCCCTCAGTGTGCAGGTAAGTATATAGACCTCCCAAATTAGTTAGATATATAGGTACTCTCAGAATATAGGTAAATAGGCCCCCTCAGTAAGTTTGCAGATTTATTCAGTAGGTAAAGAGGTATATAATCCCCAATTAGATAGCCTCTCGTGGGTATATAGGTCCCCTCAGTAGACAGATAAGTATAATGGCCCCACAGTAGGTAGGGAGGTATATAGGGTCCCCTTATAAGGTAGGTATATATGGCCCCCCACAGGTGATAAGTGTATAGGAAGGTAATTACATAGGCCCCCAGTAGTAAGGTAGGTAAACCGGGCCTCCCCATTAATTAGGTAGGTAGACATGACTGCCCTCAGTAATTAGCCAGGTAGATAGGATTGTCCCCAGTAATTAGCCAGGTAGGGCCGCCCCCAGTCATTAGCCAGGTACGGCTGCCCCCGTCTTTAGCACCAAGTCATTAGCCCCTTGTCATTAGCAAGATAGGGATGCCCCCCCCCCCCTGTTATTAGCCCCCAGTCATTAGGTAGGTTGCCCCTAGTTAATAGCCAGGTAGGGTTGCCCCAGTCATAAGTCCCCCTAGTCATTAGCCCCCCATTCATTAGCCCCCAGTCATTAGCCCCCCCAGTCATAATCTACCATTCATTAGCCCCCCCCAGTCATTAGCCCCCGAGTCATTATCCCCCCAGTCATTATCCCCCATTCATTGTGATTAGCCCCCCAGTGATTAGCCCCCAGTCATTAGCTCCCCATTCATTAGCTCCCCAGTCATTAACCCCCCCCCATTCATTAGCCCCCCCAGTCATTAGCCCCCGAGTCATTATCCCCCAGTCATTATCCCCCATTCATTGTGATTAGCCCCCATTCATTAGCTCCCCATTCATTAGCTCCCCAGTCATTAACCCCGCATTCATTAGCCCCAGCCCATTCATTAGCCCCCCAGTCATTAGCCTACAGTCATTAGCCCCCAGTCATTAGCCCCCCATTCATTAGCCCCCAGTCATTAGCCCCCCAGTCATAAACTCCCCAGTCATAGGCCCCAGTCATTAGCCCACCATTCATTAGCCCCCAGTCATTAGCCCCTCATTCATTAGTCCCCAGTCATTAGCCCCCAGTCATTAGCTCCCCAGTCATTAGACCCTAGTTATTAGACCCCAGTCATTAGCCCCCCCATTCATTAGCCCCCCCATTCATTAGCCCCCCATTCATTCACCCGCCGGCTCCGGACCAGAAGAAGAGAGAAGAGCAGGGGAAAGGAGGAAACCAGTTAAATATTATTATAATTATTTTTTAAACTAATTACTGTCCCTGCCTGCCTACAGACTAGCCCTGCCTACAGACTAGCCCTCACTGCCTACAAACTAGCCCTGCCTGCCTACAAACTAGCCCTCCCTGCCTACAAACTAGCCCTGCCTGCCTACAAACTAGCCCTGCCTACAGACTAGCCCTGCCTGCCTATAAACTAGCCCTGCCTACAAACTAGCCCTGCTTACAGACTAGCCCTGCCTACAGACTAGCCCTGCCTGCCTACAAACTAGCCCTGCCTGCCTACAAACTAGCCCTGCCTACAGACTAGCCCTACCTGCCTAGAAACTAGCCCTGCCTGCCTACAAATTAGCCCTGCCTACAAACTACCCCTGACTGCCTAAAAACTAGCCCTGCCTGTCTAAAAACTAGCCCTGCCTGCCTAAGAACTAGCCTTATCTGCATAAAAACTGGCCCTGCCTGCCTATTTACTGGCCCTGCCTGCCTAATTACTAGCCCTGCCTGCCTAATTACTAGCCCTACCTGCCTGTGAACTAACCCTACCTGCCTAATTACTGGCCCTACCTGCCAAGAACTAGCCTTAACTGCCTAGGAACTGGCCGTGCCTGCCTAAGAACTGGCCCTGCCTGGGTAACTATTGGCCCTACCTGGCTAATTACCTGGGACAGCCCCAGCTACCTGCTTTAGGAGGTCTTTATACTAAACTGCCTAATAGCGGGGCTTGAATATCTACCTAATGGGGGTCTACCTATTTACATGCCACTTATATGACTTTTTTCATTTCTAATTTTTAGGATCTAACATACACTGTTTGGGGTACAATTACTGTGTAGGGCACCAAAATGGGCACTATTACTATTTGGGGCTCTATGGATGGGGAGTTTGTACATAGTTGGGAATTGATAGGAAAAGTGCTGGAAAAGAGAGGAGTCTAAGATGTATTTGTGTTAAATTCTACAGGGGCGAGTAGTGACCGGGAGAAGAAGACATTGCATGCTGTACTGGACGGAGAAAAAAAAGGAAAGAGAGAGACTCATCATAGAAGACGTCATGGAGGTCTGGGACAGATGGAGAAGAAAAGGAGAAGGGAACAATTCCCATCAGAGATGACGTCCCCTGTGAGTCCCTGCTGTCAGGGGTCATTTTACTTCTGTGTTGCATCAGTGCAGTATTCATGTGATGGTGACCTGACTACTGGTGATCTGATTGGTGGTTCTTGTATAGTGTCAGTGTAGGCTTGTCCCTGATTGTAAAGCAAGTGCACACCTGACTCTGTGATGAGGGCTTTTTATTCCTTGCTTGTATGTAGGGGTCTCACACAGAGCGGTTTTGGTGCATTTTTTGATGCGTTTTTCTTGTGCAGACATGTTCAGCATTAACTACTCTGCCTTTCTGCACAAAAACGCACCAAAAACACATGCATCAAAAATGCTCTGTGTGAAAGCACCTTTATAGTGTATTTTATTTTAGAAAGTGGCGAGGTGCGAGAACAATGGACATTTTTTTTTTAAAATTTTAAGCGGATATTGTATGTGGGCTGGTGGGGGCTTTGTGCCAGGGCTGATTTTCATTCCCAGTCCGGCCCTAGTCATAGTAATAAATAATAGACAGTAGATAGCGTTATCTGCTAGGTATGTAGTAATATGTGAATGTTGGTATGTAACTGGCATATATTGAGTCACTTTGCTGAGAACTAACTCTTTAGAGGGTTTTTTTGCAAAAAAACTTGCTCTTCACAGCCCTTTCGGGGCTTCCACTTCCTTTCGGCTTTTGGGCTAAACCAGTTATAAGCATTTCAGCTTTGCTATTCCTAGCACAGCCTGTTACAGAATGGTTTAAACAGTGGTGCAGAAGTGTGCTTTTGATTGATAAAATGGCTGCGAGAACATGGCGTTACATGGGGCAAAGCACTCTGGGAGGAAGAAGGGCATAGCCTGCATGACATTGCAAGATGAACCCAATCAAAGACCGGGGGATTCTGTACGTCACTGCACTATAAACCGGGGCGATGCGGGAGCTCAACCGCTCCACTAACTGATCGGGGAAAGTGCTGCCGCACTGCTTTAAAGCTCTTACTGAAAACGATTTTTTACAGCTTTTTTGGGGGTGTCTAGCTTGTCTCAACTGCTTCTCTTAACTTCAATTTCGTTTTTTTTTTGGGTGTATTGGATCTGAACCAGTGTCCCCACTGCAGCTGCATATACATTTTAATGCTACTCTCCAGCACTTTGAATATCCAAGGGGGATCTAAGCCAGTTCCTTTATTCATTTTTAAAAAAACACGTTTTTTTTAATACAAATACCACTTTATTTTTTGGCTGCTCAATTTTTTTGCGCAAATTTTCATCCAGGGTTAATTTAAACGTTGTTCTGCTGGTGTGGGATTCCAAGAAACCGCTTTTTTACCCCCAAAAATTACAATTTTCCTGTACCATAATTCACAAGCGAAGGGTTAATTTCAAATTTTTTCTCTTGTTTGTACTAGAAAACACGCAATTGTAACACGCTACAAACTAGTAGCTTGTGGCTGCCAATTCTTTTGCGCAATTTAATCCGGGGTTTAATTAAGCGTTGTTTTTTCTGCTCTGGTGACCCAAGAAAAACCTCTTTTTTTACCGCCAAAAAATTTTCAATTTTTCCTTACCATAATTCACAAACGAAGGGTTTAAATTTCAATTTTTTCTCTGTTGTGTAGCGAGAAAACACCATTGTAACACGCTAAAAGCTAGTATTTGGGCTGCTCAAAACTTATGGCGCAATTTACATCCAGGGTTTTAAATTTAAACTTGTTTTGCAGTTGTACTCAGAAAAGAAAAATTTTTTTCACCGCCACAGAAGAAATTCCTGTAGCATAATTTATATCCAAGGTTTTTAAGCCTGTTTTTGCTTTTATATTCAGTAAAAAACACAGATTTTTTAACGGCACTACAAATCAATTTCCCTGCCCATTTTTGGGGCGCAATTTTTATCCAAGGGGTTTCCCAACTTCTTATGGGTTCATTTGGCGTCAAAACAGGGTGTGTATTTATCATATACAGAAATCAACATCAAACAGTGTCCTGTACATTTTAGAACAAACAGTATGTCGACATAGAAGGTGGCAGGCTCTGCAACCTGCGAGTGGCAGTGCACAAACATTCCTGAACAGTCCCAGGTCCGCAGCACAGCAAGGGAACGACGCAGCAGGGTCCACTCGGTGAGGCCACAACTGCCGCTGTCATCATCGGGCCGTGTGCTGTCTAGCAACCCAAGAGTTTCTTGATTGGTTGACTAGGTCATCTACTTCCTCCCCAGATGACATCTGGCAACCCAAGCCAAGAGTCCCGGTGGGAACGTCAACACAACCCTTAGTTGCATGGCCCGGGAGCGGGTCACGCCCTCACACTGTCCTCAATCCGGTTCCTCAGCCAGAGATCTACTATGTGGTCGGGCTCAGCGCCACTATATAGCGAGGATTATAACAATTTGAGGAGGTCAGTCAGCAGCTACTTGGCAGCGAAGAAATGGGGCCAATATCCCCTCTTTCTTGCAGTAGGCGGCAAAGTAATGATGTTGAGAGTGTCATGGGAGTCATGTGTGAGGGTTTAGCTCTGCATACCAAGACCAGTGATCCAGGACAGCAGGTGGACGATGAAACACAAATAGATGATGATGTAGCCGACCGCACTTGGGAGCCGGTGAGGGAGGGCTTCATTATCATCAGGAGAATAGGCGTCAGCTGCGCGTCAGGAAGCGGCGCAGTCAGCAAGGGGTCGTGTTGGCCGTGAGTCAGCAGATAGCACAGTGTGAGGTCGGGAGCCAAGCGCCACGGGGTAAAAAACACCGCTTCGCAGGTCTAAGAAAGTAGCCGGACACGGGCTCCGCGAGGCAGCGGCGGCCGTAGTCACCTTCAGTGCGGAGCGTTGGCGGTAAAATCCGATACTCGGCGGTTTGGCAGTTCTTTGCTCAAGCACCGGAGGAAGCCGAATATGATATATGTAGAATCTGTAGGCAGAAAGTGAGAAGCGTGGCCAGTGAGCTAACGTTGCACCCGGCCCCTGCGTCAACACATGCAGCGTCCATCCGGTGGCCTGGGAGAAACGTGGCTCCCAGATGTGTGGTTCCATCCTGCCGCCGCAGCAACAGCAGACAGCAGCACGCATGCCATGCAGCCATCCAAGGCTCCACCACCACTGCAGAAGGGAGCTGTTTCCTTTGACATCATCTCCCGGTCCAGATGCCTCCTGCCCACGTACTCATGGCGCCAGCAGTCGTTCAGCTAGGCGATTTGCAAGGACTACAGTATGAGTCCAACCATCCTAAGGTCAGCAGCTGACCGTGCTCCTGTCCCAAGTTGTTGGTACTGCAGTCCCTCAGCCCTTTCCAAATGGTGGACTCTGCACCATCTCAGAGAACTAAGGGCTTGTGCCGAGCCGAGATGGAGAGTTCCAACCCGTAATTTCTTTTCCAAAAAGGCAGTACCAGATTTCATAAAATGTGAACGAAGGTGGGCCAGCCCTTTAAGTTATGGTTTGTTCCAAGGTGCACGGCAGCGCGAACTCTGGACTGAAAACTAAGTCAGGGGAGTACATGCCCTTTACGGCCCATGGGTGAATGTGCCCCACCCCAGGCCACCAACAACTTGGACAGGAGACCCGCTTTCCCCTCCACGGTCAAACTGTGTCCTGGCCAATGCCCCGCCTCCTCCCCTCCACCACCCCCACCACTCCCTCCACAAGTACTGCTCCATCATACCACTGTGAGGGCACGCGGTGCCCGCGGGTTCTACACCTGGCTTGTCTCGGCAAACAAAAGTCACCGGGGGAACTGTCCGCGTCATGCAGCAAGAAATCGATGTGTGGCTTTCTCCGCCCCAACTGCAAATGGGAACCATGGTGAGGAAAAGGGGGAGGAACTGGTGCCCGTGCTGCACCCGGGGGGGATGGTCTGCTCCTGCATGGGCAGTGTTCAATCGGTTTGTGAAAAGGTTCCTGAGTTTCCACCGATCTTCGAACATTCTGAAAATGGCCAGGAAACTGTGCATGCCTTTATCCAAATTGTACAAAGCGGAAACCCTTCAGTTGCAGCAGAGAACGGCCCTCCCCCAAACACCTTGATTCGATGTTTCCACCCTTGGAATTCCAGCGCACATGTTGGACGATGTATGAACAGAAAAAAAGGGCCCTTTTAAAGATTTTTTGATGATCCCCGGCAGACAGAATACTCCCCCGTTAATTTTTGATGTCAGCCAGTGAGTCATGCGTGACCCGGGCCGTTTTTGAGGCCTTCGAGGAGGCGAGTTTATTTGCAGTCGCCAGGACTACGAGATGAATAACGTCTTTCCCATGTTTCATGTCCGGAACAGATGTAAAAAATCGCTGGGCGGGGACGGAAGTGGCGACTACATCTGTGGCCACATGATCCGGTGGGGACTGAAATGGAGGAGGAGGAGGAGGAGGAGGAGGGGGAATGGGAGCAGAAGCTTTGTCTGGTGAAATGAGTGGATTTCTACCCGGGGGACAAGAGAGGAGGAGAGGGCAGCTGGAGGAGGTGGATGGGATGAGAAGAACGAGGCAGATGACCCCAAGTCCCGTGGCGAAAACGTGGAAATGGGGGCGGGGGCCCCCCTCGGGCACTTGTGCAGAGGCCCGCAGCATGTTATTTGCTGGCTAGTGACAGCCTAGTCAGACCCGGGAGAGAGATGACTTTGGCTCTCCACCCCATTTGGGCCCTCGCTATGGGCCGAATGGGGCCCTTTTTTAAACTATTGAAGGGAGGACAAACTCAAATACTTAGGGAAAACCCCCTAATAGTTGGCGCTGCCAGGCGACATCGTCCCTCCTTGACAGGTCTGACCGGGGGGGTTCCTCGTGCTCACGTATACTGCCCCGGGTGCTGGGGGAAAGGGGGGGGGGGGGGAGCAGTACCAGCTCCATAAAGCATTAACCTAAGTCGGGTCACTTGAGAGCTTCCTTCACCCCCCCTAGTGAGGGGGTGTCGCCGCAGAGCAGAGCAAAACAGCCACAGCAGCAGGACCTGGAGCATCCCTGAACCAACAGGGGTGGCCTCTTTGGGCAGCACTCTGCCTCCCCCGTTTGAAAATCCGCTGGGGTCTGGGCAGCAAAATGTGTGGACGCAACTTGCCGATTTTGCAGGGAGAAGTGTCCTCCCCGGCCATAGTGTGGCATCAGTGCGGCGGGGGGCCATCGTTACCCCAAGGAGAACCCGCTTGTCCAGGGAAAAATGTGGAAAAGACTGTTTTTGTAAAGATAAATTAGGCGGGATCGGCCGGATCTCCACACACCAATTTTTAGGCGTCGTCCACCTGACGCCTCCCCCAAACTGTGAGAAATGAGTCGGGTTAAAAAACTCCCTGCCTCAGAATACGTTTGCGCCACCCCCCTGATCACCTTCTGCTGACAGTTTCTCCATCTGCCAAAATCTTTACCAGGGACTGGTATTGCCCCCCACCTCCACACTCTGTCATTGTGCCATGTCTGACCTCATGCTGCTGCTGTGGCTGTCCCGTGCCTCCACACTGTTTCATTGTCCCACTCTGTGGCCTACTCCTTTTTTTGCCACCCCAGAATGTGATTGTGCCACGCCTGACCTCATGCTGCTGCTGAAAAATGCCCTGCAACTGGTCTTCGGCCAGTTGCCTCAGCTGTTGCGTGGTGCTGCCGTGACCTCACACGTTTTTAGTCCCACTTGTGGCCTACCCCTGTTTTCCCACCTCCAGAATGTTTGTGCCACTGTCTGACCTCATGCGTGCTGTGGCTGCTGCCGTGACCTAACACTGTTCATTGCCCCACTCTGGGGGCCTACCCTTTTTTCCCACCTCCAGAATGTCATTGTGCCACCGTCTCAGTCAGTGCGCTGGGTGCTGCTGTGACCTACACATTGTGTATTGGCCCTGTTCAACCTCATGCTGCGCGTGGCTCTCCGTAAACTACACATGTGTCATTTCCACTCGTGGCCTACCCTGTTTTTGCCACCTCCAGAATGTTTTGTTTGGCCCTCCCCTGCCCATGCTGCGTGTGGCTGCTCCCCGTGACTTACACACTGTGTATTGCCCCCACTCGCCCCCCTACCCTGTTTTTCCCACCCCCAGAATTCATTGTGCCACCGTTCACCTAATGTGCTGCTGTGGTGCTGCTGTGACCTACCATTGTGTCATTGCGCCACTGTTCAACCTCATGCGCTGCTGGCGCTGCCTGACCTACACACTTGTCTTGTGCCACTGTCTGACTTAGCTGCTGCGCTGTTGATGCCGTCAATCAACACTGTGTATTGTGCCACTTTTTGGGCCCTACTCCTGTTTTTGCCCTCCAGAATGTCTTGTGCCATGTCTGCCCTATGCTGCTGTGGCTAGCGCCTCCCCTCCAAAATCTGTTACTAATGTTGCCACCTGAGCTCTCAGCTTTTTTTTTTTTCCAGTTTCTCGGGCTGACTTTATCAGGCTACACCCCCCTTCATTTTTTTGGTTTTTTTGCCCTCTTAATGCCCAGGGAATTTTTTATAGTGAAGCGTTTTAAAGGCGGGGCGTCATGGGGCTGTCATACTAAAAAACACTTTGTATGAAGACCAAACCAAGCTCCCTCCTGCATATTTAAGCATGGAAAAGTTTTTACAGCACCTGCAGGGTCTGTGACTGGGAAAAAGCTGTTTTTTAAGTGATTCGTGCCCCAAATAAAATTTGGGAAAGAAGTTATTTTTTGCCCAAAAAATTCGGCAAAGTGAACAAACGAAATTTTGGGAAAATTTGCCCATCTCTAATTATAAAACTTACTAAGTGTAAAAAAAAAATTTAAAAAAGTTATCCCTTCATGGGGTTTTAAAAAAAAGTAAAAACATAAAAAAAGGGAAAACAAAAAATAAAAAAAAAATAAAAAAATAAAAATAAATATTTAATAAAAATAATTGTGCATACATTGCACACAAAAAATAAAAAACTACACATATCCACATGACCGTAATAACCTGTAGAATTAATCCAAAAAGTTACTAATTGTGAAATGTGAATGGTGTAAAAAAAATTTTTTAAAAACCCCAAAAAATTAGAAAAAAAATTGAAAACAAATTCTGCAATAATTAAGTAAACTAAGTAAACAAACTATTCTCCGAAAAAGTACAACTTGTCCCAAATAAAACGAGGCCTCATACAACTGCATCATTGAAAAATAAAAAAGTTATGACTTTTTTATGCAAGAAGGCAAAAAATAAAAAAAATGTGCTGGTCATTAACTACTTTTCAGGCGTTCTGCTTAATGGGTTAAGGTTTAACCCCATGTGACAGGAGCTAGAGTTGTGAGGCTTATATAACCAGTTATTTTCGATAGAATAGTTCAGTTGCTAGTTGTTAGTTGAAGTTCAGAGTTAAAGTTCAAGTTGGATGCAGCAAAAGAGGTCATCTGACCACCAACCAGTGGTGGGACAGATGCAGGTAAAGCCAGTATATGGAATGTACTCACAGACAAGAGATAAAGCTAAAGTTAGAGAAAGTGAGAGGGAAGAAGGGAAAGCATTATGGAGTAGAAAGAATAGGCTGATAAAGTCACTAGCAAGGTATTGTTTAAGGCCGATTCACACGGCTTATTCAAGCCGTAATTGCGGGACGGATCCCGCCCGCAATACGGCTTGAATAAGAGGCGGGGCCGGGGTCGCGGCGGGGGAGCTGCCCGCCAGGCCCCATAGACATTGCATTATCTATGGCGCGTCGTAAATAATGTGCATTTCACTTATCTCCCCGCGGGGAGGAGCGACAATATCCATAGTTCTCTATGAGAACTGTGGATTACCGTAATGACTGGGACGGATTGGAGCCGTACTGCAGCGCAAATACGGCGCGCAGTATGGCTCCAATCCGCGCCCAAATAAGCCGTGTGAACGAGGCCTAAGGGTATGGGGAGCCCATGGTGTGACACAACTTAACCCCTTAACGACCACACACCGTCTTTTGACGTCGGCTGGTGTGGGTCGTTCGTCTACAGCGGCGTCTTTTGGCGTCGCTGCAGGCATAAGGGTTTGCGGCGCGACTGCGCTAGGATCGGGGCTGTACTACACAGCCCTGATACCAGAGCATCTCCTGCGAGCATCGGGGAGCAACCGCAACCCAGTGCTTTAACCCTTTAATTGCGGCGGTGAATTACCGAAGCGCAATCAAAAGGTTCCCCTGCTCTGTCGGGTGATCAGAACACCCGGTGACCAGAGCTTGGGGAACGGCTGCACAGTAAGCCCTGGGGACCTAGAGTGGCCACAGAGCTGTCTGTGTATGAAGCCAGTGACCAGGACACACTGTGTGCTGTCCAGATCACTGCCTGTGTCAAAGTGATTAGAATGTATTAGCATATACTGTATGGATATGCTAATACATTACTAAGTGTTTAAAAAAAAAAAAAAGTAAAACAGTTCTCCCTTCATGGGATTAAAAAAAAAGTCAAAAATATAAAAAGTGTAAAAAAAATGATAAAAAATAAATTCATAAAATAAAAATAAATATTTAATAAAAAATAATTGTACATACATTACACACAAAATAAATCCTACACATTTTAGATATCCATACAACCGTAATAACCTGTAGAATTAATCTAACAATTTATTAATTGTGGAATGTGAATGGTGTAAAAAAAAAAGGAAAAAAAACAAAAAAAAAAGGAAAAAAAATAAAAAAATTCTGCAATAATTTCTAAGTGAACTTAAACTATTCACCCATAAAGTACAACTTGTCCCGAATAAAACGAGACCTCATCCAACTGCGTCATAGAAAAAATAAAAAAGTTACAACTGTTGAAACGCAAGGAGGAAAAAAACTAAAAAAATGTTCTGATCATTAACTACTTTTCAGGCCTGGGGCTTAAGGGGTCTAAAAACTGTGCACCAGTGGAGCCTAGGTGACAACAGGAGAAAGAACAGCAGGGCAAGTGTAATCCTGCTGAGCAGAAAAGTGCATATGGTAGACAGAGGAAGAAACAAAATGTCAATCACAGTGACAATCCCTTTATGCTATTCGTTGTAATGTTATTGTAAAAACAGTTAGGCAATCTTCACACAGCTTATACACGCCGTAATTGCGGGAAGGATTTCGCCTGCAATTACGCTGTGTGTACAGGGCGGGGTGGGGGCGCGGGCAGCAGCTCGCCGGCCCCATAGACAGCCATTATCCACGGTGCGTATGCCGCCGGGATAATGTGCATGGCCGAGCGGGGGAGGAGAGACGGAATCCATAGTTCTCTATGAGAACTGTGGATTACCATAATGCCTGAGATGGATTTCAGCCGTATGGCAGCACAGTACTCCGTGCAATACGGACTGAAATCCGTCCCAAAATAAGCCGTGTTAACGAGGCCTAACTGAACGTCCAAAAGCCTGAGCCATGACTAAAGCCTGCCAGGTACTCAATTTGCTGCGGTTTAGATGGGCTTCATTCTCCAGATGCACTACAGTTCACCACCACTGGTAGGCTCTAAACACAGCACATTCTGCACACATCCATTTGTGGTACCCCTATCTCCGGTACTTTACATGTAGATTGACCTTGTTACTTGTTACTACTGAACTTCAGGCTTATAGATAAGCAAAGTGAGGATATAAAACACATTTATAAATATACATAAGTGCCCTGTACATTTATGCCGTGTACTGGGTTTGTGTCTGTTGAATATATATTTTGGTTAGAAGATTGTGTTCGCATGGTGGCCTTTCAGCATTGGGACGGGGGGCTCGTTTCTAACCAAGGATGCGCCCACCTGGGTATACATTTTTGCAGACCTACTCTGTATGAAACAGTGCAGCATGCTGTATTATTCTGAATAGCTAAAAAAAAGGTGCGTGGATGCATTCCAGACCGACAGAGATCCAAGGGACACTTAATTGGCCTCCATCGAATAAATTGGGCGCTTACGGACACATGGCGCTTTCCTGGGTTAAATGCAGTGTGAATTCAGCCTTAGACACTCATATGTGCAAGTCATATTGTTACAAGTGGTGGTTTTCTCGTATTTCAAATTTTAAGCTTTTTGGCACTTTCTTGTTTTGCTGAAATATTAGAAAGGCCGCTGTCTTGGGATTGCTTGTAAAATTACAATAGTATATCTACAGTATGCTGATATATCATTTAGTTGGAATTGTTCCTCCTGGTCTCCTGTCGCTTCTTCACAATGCACCTTCTGTTTCTGTATTCTTTTATATGAATTTCCATACAGAGTTAAGAGAGCAATACAGAATTGTATTTTATACTATAGCGTGGTTAGTACAGTACTGTACAGACGCCATCTTAAGCGCCATATTTCCTTATAGACTTATTTAAAGCAACGATTTTATGAGGGGA